>JANHFT010006814.1:31908-42412 GCA_032467955.1 Pseudoxenodon macrops | reverse complement strand
AGGTATATATTTATACATAGGTGCACAAAATGAACAAAACCATTAAAGAACAAAACCATTAAGTGTGTGTCTTGACCCTGGAGACTGACTCACTGAACCCCTGGGGTTCGATCGAACCCAGGTTAAGAACCACTGTTCTAGTGGCTTACCCTGTCAGTGTTGGTGGGGAGTAATCTTGGAGGTTCTTTGGTTGGTGGTTTTTTTTTTTTACTGTTAGCTTGTTTGACAGTTCCTTGATTGCAGTATTGTTTACTTCTTGATTGTTGGTCTCATCTTAATCTTGCAGTTATTCTATGCATGTTGATTGCTGGTAGGGAGGTGTTTTGGTTTTTTTGTTCCCTTTTTGGCTTATTGATATCTCTGTTGCATGGTATGTAGATGGTATTTATATCTATTTGTCTACTGATAACCCACTTGTCAGAATGCCAGGCTTCCAGAAATTCTGTTAACGTTTTTGGACTGGACTTAGTTTAGGATGGTAACAATTTCCTAGTTGAAACTATGGTTAAGTCTGTCCATATGTTAATAATTAATATTTTCCTGGCTTTTGGCCATTGCTGAATTTTACATACCTTTTTACAGGCCACAAGTAGCAGATTAATGTTATTATCTTGCAGGACTTTCAATAGTTCAGCTACTATTTTATCAGCTTCTACAGCTTTGGTAATAGTAATATTTGCTAAGGTCCATGTAATTACTTATACTTTAGCTCAATTATTTCTCCTTCTTTTTAAATGTAGTTTTCTTGTTGTAAACAATTCTTTTGTAAGCACATTTTTGCAATATCGCCATAGATTTTCAAAAGCTGAACTATGACCAATTGGATGCATTGCTCCACACTGACGGTCTTCAAAGCAAGTAAGCTATTTGAATTAGTTTTCTTAGGTACATATACAATTTATGAAAAAGTAGCTTGAAGGGAATGTCTGCATTTTTTTAATCAATATGTTTTTTCAGATATACTTAGATATAAATAAATGGAAGCATTGTAGTACCTTTTGATTCTGGTGCTCATACAATAGGATGGGTCTTGAATCAGAGCACTCCAGCTATCCATCTTGCTGACTTTGTCTCCATCTATCACCACCTGCTGATGTCACTATATTTTAGGCAGTTACGACAGCAATATGAAAACAGACTTCATTCATACTATTAACGTGTTTTTTAACTTAATTATATCTATCTGTTATCTATCTAATTATTATTATTTTATTAAGAATGTAAATTACAATAGTAAAAACTGATATAAATTAAACAGAGAAAGAGAAGAGAATGGAAAGAAAGGATAAAATGCAGGAAAGAAAAAAAATGAACATCCTTTTATATGGCCACGTATGTATGTATGTATGTATGTATGTATGTATGTACCGTATGTGTATGTGTATATATATCATACAAGCGAACGCAGAGACACACAGCCATAAAAAGGGATGTCCCCATAAGGTGATTTAATATTGGATCTAAAATGATCCACTATACAAACATAATATCTCAGTACAGCCAATCAAAGTTTATTTGAAAACACTATGGGAAGAAAGTTTTATTGTGAGTTGATGAGGGTCTTGCTTTTGATAAAACTTTGATATAAATCTAATTAAAAAATAAATTCATCCATCTTTCAGTGCTGCTCCTGTGATTCTCATCTGAACTGGAATCTTATGTAGCTACTGTTTGCTATTTTTTTTTTAAGTCAGTCATCACCTGTGTCTTGGCCAGAGACAAAACATTTTAGAATGTTTTTTTGACAATGTACCAAGAATATCATCCATATGAAGGCATTCCGAATTACTGCTTCTGGGTTGTAATGGTTTAAAACTACATTGCCAGTTTTAAGAACTTGGCTTCATAGATTTGTAAAGCATGTAACCAGGAATGGAAAAGCTTTAATATTTCCAGTTGAATCAATCAAGGCAATGGAACCAAGACTGATGGAATTAATTTACTTATAAAGTATAAATTTTATTGCTTTGATCTGACACAGGTTTCCCTCAGGCTACACATAAAAAAAACTTACAGTTAGCTTGAAACTATAAAAGTCCAAGGAGCTATTTTTTCCTTCAGTTGCTGCCACAACTAAGTTGCCAAAAACAAAACACACACACACACACCAAAGGGATTTTGATCAGCAGAATCATCCATTTTCTTCATATTATTATGCTATTCTTTTATACATCAACATGTAACTGTCAGATAGTAACTGTCTATACAAATTAATACATACCTTTTTAGATTTCCTAGTAAGGCATTACAAGTAGCCTGTATAAATAGGGATTAAAATGTTTTTTGTGAATTTTTTTTAACAACAAATGAGTTTTACTACTTGTTATTTTTAAAAATGAAAACTATTGGTTTTCTTTTGTTCTAATTATTGGAGTTATAAGCAATTATTGTCCTTAGCAAAATGAAACTATGGGATATCCGTTCAGTATGGATTATGATGCCGAGGTGTAAACATCTGCCTTAATGGAATAAGCGATCTCCTCTTTTCCTCTACCGAGTTCAGATCTTAACTCCATTCAATTCAACAAGGTTTACTGTCAAATCTGCATGTAGTTAGAGAATTTCACCCCTAATCTCTTATGCAAAACTAGAATACACTTCTTGGAATCCATTAAATAACATTATTACCATGTATGTCAATTATTTCCACGTAAATCAATCATGAGACTTTTCAACTTTGCCATTTTTAAATTTATGGTTACATCTATTATCTCCTACAGCAGCAGTCCCCAATATTTTTAGTACCAGGGATCAATTTGTTAACAGATTAACAGAGTTATAGGCCATCTCCCCACTTAAGCAGGAGATCCTACACCATTTCTGACAATTGGCAGTCCAATCTTTTCTTGAAAGTCTCAAGTAATGAAGCTCTCACAACTTTGGAAGGCAAGCCATTCCATTGGTTGATTGTTCTCACTGTTAGAAAGTTACTCCTTATTTCTAGATTGAATCTCTCCTTGATCAGTTTCCATTCATTATTCCTTGTCTGGCCTTCAGGTGCTTTGGAAAATAGCTTGAACCCCCCTCCTCTCTGTGGCAAATACCTCAAATACCCCTCAAATACTGAAACACTGCTATCATGTCTCCCCTGGTCCTTCTCTTCATTAGACTAGCCATGCCCAGTTCCTATAACTGTTCTTCATATGTTTTAGTCTTCAGTCCCCTGATCATCCTGGTTGTTCTCCTCTGCACTTTTTCTAGAATCTCAATATCTTTTTTATAGTGTGGTGACCAAAATTGAATGCAGTACTCTAGGTGAGGTCTTACTAAGGCTTTATAGAGTGGCATTAGTACCTCACTTGATCTTGATTGTATCCCTCTGTTAATGTAATTTAGGATTGCATTGGCTTTTTTGGCTGCTGCTGCACACTGTGGGCTCATATTTAGTTTTGTAGAAGACAATTTTTCCACGGACTGCGGGGAGATGGTTTTGGTTTATCTTGTTTGCCTGCCATTCGCCTCCAGCTGTGTGGCCTGGTTCCTAACAGGTCACAGACTGGTACCGGTTCATGATCCGGGGGTTAAGGGACCCTTGTCCTACAGTATCTGCCCAGCCTATTCAATGCAACACGGTTGGCACATTTCTGGACATTTCAACAATGCCTATAAGGACTCCAGAAATATGTCTTCTTTGCAGCTGCATTCCCTTCTAGAACAAGAGACTCCCTGGGTGGCTTCCATTCTCCTGGTGTTTCAGAGGGGTTTGAAGCGTCTCTCTTTGAACAGGTCGTTAGCTAGGGTGATTGAAGTGCTTTCTGCATTGTATAAGTATGTCTATTGTTGTTGTCTGATTTTTCCCATCTGTTGTTCCTTTTGTTTTTATTACTATATTGTTATCATTCTATGTTTTTACTTAGTGAGGTTGAATGCTGACCAGTGTACAACTTTAACAGTATTGATATTTAAAGTAAATATCAAATATCAGTTTGTGACTCATCTTATCCATAATAAGTTTGATATATACAGATCTAGTCATTCTAAAAATGTGTATACTATAGGCAAGAACTTTTCATAGAGAGAAGCTTGTTTCTTTCAAGCTTGATGTGGGCTAAACTCAACCAAAACTCTCAGCTGGTCTAATGCCAGTTCAGAAATCTTTTCTCCCATGAGCAAGTAACAGTGGAAGGAGAGACTTTTATTTTTTATGTCTTCTTGATTTTGGATCCATAAGAAATCAAGTGAAAGGAGCCACTGATTAGTTTTATGTTTACCAATTAAGCAGTGAAGCAGTTAAAACATAAGCAGATAACCACTTAATTAGATGTGAACCTAACCTTAAATTTAGTACGTCATTGTAGCAAACCAGAAAACAAAACTTTAGTTTTTATTTGAATCTATGCATTGATCAATCATTGCTCAACTGTTCAACAACGATTTATCAGTGAATATATTTCTGTCCATGGATTATGGAATGAATTAAAAAAAAAACATGAAATAAGGAAAACAAAATAGTGAGCTGAATGATATGAGCTTGAATATTCTTTTTTTGGTGTTGTAACTTTTAAATTCAGGACATTTTAAAAATATACTTCTGCATCATTAAGGACAATTTTCTTCAAGATAGTACATAATTAAAGAAGAAATTTTAGTCAGGGTATACTTAGATGATGATGAAATTAGTTAAATGCATCTCAAACTGCACCTGCAGGTTTTCGATATGGAAGATACAGATTTACATTTGTCTCCAATCTGGGGGATAAAAATCAAAAGTTAAAATGCTCACTATGAGCACTATTAACATGCCAAATGAACCTTATAGCAGCCAGATAAATGAACAGCTTAAAAGTCCTGTCTGATAAACCACCTCTGACATATTTCTGAAATTAGTCTCTTTCTGTTTTAATATATAATGAAGTTATGCAGGGATGGTTTCTAACTTACCTCGCCACCAGTTTGCTGCCTCCAGTGCCGTGTGGCCGCGCCACCTGTGCAGTACAAAAAAAATTACAAAATAAAAAAAAGGCTGAAAACAAGATGGCGATGCATGCGCGGTGCCAGAAACTCTGCTTCCACACATGCGCAGAAGAAAAAACCAGGA
This sequence comes from Pseudoxenodon macrops, assembly GCA_032467955.1. Lineage (NCBI taxonomy): Eukaryota > Metazoa > Chordata > Lepidosauria > Squamata > Pseudoxenodontidae > Pseudoxenodon > Pseudoxenodon macrops. The sequence continues at coordinate 37,374 of JANHFT010006814.1, read as the reverse complement.
AAAAAGTGTTTCCCTCCAAAAGAAATTCCACAAAAATGATGGCTGTTTCCACGGACCAGAACTGGTTCCATGATGTCACCAGCGACTTACTACCTACTCTATGGAACCGTTCTGAATTGGTAGGAACCCACTTCTGAAGTTATGGAATCTAAAGAAGTGGTTCTCAACCTTTTCTTCACCATGGACCCCCTTTAAATACATTTTGTGGCCACGGATCTTGGCCACGGACCTTCAAGACTTAATTCAAGATTTAAATCATTTCTTCAAGCCTTTGCATCCCCCTGTGATGACATTGCAACCCCCCCAGCATTCACAGGCCACAGACTTTCCTGTTCAACAACACTCTTCCCCATCTTTTTCACTTTTTCATGCTTTTTCTTAAGTTACTTTGTGCTTAAATTTGATTATATATAATTTTACTCCATCTAACTTAGTTACCAAATGCATTTATAGATGTTACCGGTAGCTATGAAATTCTGCTTTGAAATATAATGGTAAAGTAGAATAGTTTTGTGTTTTCTTTATCCTCTTTGGCTCTGATGTTGAAAATATAGTTGAATTGTCTAACTACTGGTATTTTTTATATATATATAAGCTGAAGGGAACCATCAGAATTAACCTTATCTGGAGAGCAAGAGTGGGATGTTACAAAATCAAAACTTTGTTTGACCTTCCTAAAACAAATGATCTGTTACTGATATTTTAATATACCTGAAGGAAAGACATTTTTTGAGAAGGATGATTATCTGCCATCAAGTCATTTTTGACTTCTAGTTACATAGATAAGGTTCCTCCATGATGATCTGTCCGTATTTTGGTCTTTCAAGTCATAAATGGTTCACTCATCATCACTGCAACTGAATCTGTCTACTTTGTTGATGGTCATCCTCTTCTTCTCTTTCCTTCCATTTACCCCAGTATTAGAGCCTTCCCCAAAAAGCCATGTCTTTGCATAATGTGTCCAAAGTAAGATAATTTGAGCCTGGTCATTTATGCCTCAAGTGTTCTCAATTTGCTGATGCCTAAGAAGTCTGTTTTTAGTTGTTTCATTTCATATTTCATTGTGTTGAGTTTTTCTGTATTTATACTTCTTACACTACATTTTCCTATTATAATTCTCTTTTTGGCACTGGATTTCCCCCCCCTGTGTCAAGGTTCTTAAAAAAAACCCAACACAATTCAAAATGAAAACATTGTAGCTCAGAATGAATTCTATAAAATAATGTACACAAATAAGAAAAAAACACCCATCTTGATTGAAATCATGGATGGTTTTAAACATACCTATTTATAATTCAGCTAGGATATGAAAAAAGGAAATAAAATAAAAAAATCCATGGAAGTTCTAAACTTGCCACGATGATTTCTCAGAATTTAGAACTTCCAGATCAGTCCTATACCACCTTTGATTACTATGCAAAGATTCTAAAATATTTCTGTAAGTGGTCAGTACTGGCTGAGAAATTTTAAAAATGGCCTTGATTATCTCATCCTAAGATTAGCAGGCTGGGGAAGGCTGTCCAACTGAAACAATTCTGCGATTAGCAATAATATTTCTTAGAATATATCTGAAACAGTCTTATTGCTTTTTTCATATTTCTGTTTTTTAGAGAGAATTTATGCTCCACTGAAGAAGCTCATCAAAGATTTATGGAAATTTATCCCAAGATCTTCATTAAAAAAAAGCCCATATTGCCAGGTATTCCTGAAAAAAGAACAATAGGGTAATTCATTTTTTAAAATCTGTATTTAATGTAAAAAAGGAACCAGGCAATGGTATTAGGTCAGTTGTCACCAACATGTGCCTCAAAGCAGCTGTCAAATATAAAGATTAGTAGCTAGTGGTACATTTATTTTCTGCTTGAACAGAAACATCTGTTTGTTGTTTCAAAATATATTTTGTCCTACTTCTGAGAAAAGCATGTCTAACTCATAGTCCAATTTTGAGTCCAGGTTTTACATGGCCATGTTTTTCTCTTCATTATTGTTTAAAATGGAGACCATTCATGGTGAACTATCCATATAAATTAATTATATGTCACCATATTTTTCTTTCTTTCACTGTAGTAAAGCATAGAAGAAAAAGATTGTCAAAACTCCCACAAAAACAAAACAAAAACCCAAATCACAATGCAGAGAGGAGCAATCTATAATTTACAAGGAATAAATGCTGCAGTCCTATTCTGCTTAGCAAACTAATCCTAGAAGCTTTGTAAGATTTAGAAAGTATAAAGTGATACAATCCAGTAGTGAAATCTACTTCCCTTCCCTACCAGTTCGGAAGTTCGCTCGCAGCTCACTGGAAGTCGGCGTGCCATGCTGCGCTTGCACACGTGCCACATCAGGTACAAGTTTTCACCCTCTGTGCATGTGCAGAAGGCTTTGCACATGCACAGAGCGTAAAAACACCTGGAAGTTACAGCATTCAGGTGGCGGGTGGGTGGAGCCTTGCGCTGCTCATGCTACCGGTTCTTTGAACCACCCGCCTCGGTCCTTACCGGTTTGCCCAAATTGGGGCATACCGGTAGGATTTCACCACTGATACAATCCTGTCTTACAAGTAACTGTCCAAAGCCCGTGTCTCTGTTCAAACTATGTTTCCTTTTTTGCCTATAACTTCAGTTGAAGGTTTACAGCAATGGTAGAATCTGAAAGCTGGAGAAACGCAAAGCTGGGGCAAAGTACATTCTTTTTTTATTTTATTTATTTCATCAAACATGTATTTGATAACATATATAAGTATAAAACATGATTATGATTACATGAAATGGATAGGAATAAAAGGGAACATTAGGACAGGGATTGTAGGCACATTAGCGCGCTTAGATTTATATACAACTTCATAGTCCTTTAAAGCCCTCTCTATACAGTTTACAGAGTCAGAATATTGCCCCCAACAATCTGGGTTCTTCTTTTACTGACCTCAGAAGAATGGAAGGCTGAGTCAACCTTGATCTGCTGAGAATTGAACTGCTGGCAGTCAGCAGAATTAGCCTGCAATACTGCATTCTAACCATTGTGCCAGTATTATATTTCTGTGGGAGAAATATGATCAGGAGGAAACTATGGAAGGTGAATGTTAGTGAGAATGGTGCTCTTTTCAGATCCAAAACGATCACAAAGCCATCATATGCAGAGTCAAATATCAATCCAGTAGATAGTATTCTTTGCATCTTTGCCTCTGACCATATTTTTAAGTGATAAATATTCCCTTCCTAAGTTCCTTTTAGTTGAGTTCCATGACTCTGTGGACTTCAGTTTCACAAGTTGGACAACCTCTTTCACCTTGAATATATTATTCTTAGTACTTACCTGTACTAATTTTTGTATGCTTTATTCATAGTTTCCTGCCTTGGGATAAATTTTAACTTATTTAACTGTACCTATGCTTTAGTGCACTCCTAATATAAAAATGGCAGAATAACAGTTAACAAAATTGGATTTCTTTTATGCTCTCCCATTTTACTCTAGGTTTTTGGATACGTGGCAGTGAAATAGCAGTAAAACGATAAACCACAGGCTTCATTAATGCTTGTATGGTCATGCATTTTAAAGTTAATTATCTCTCTAGGACAGTGGTTCTCAAACTGTGGGCTATGGTCCAATATCGGGCTGTGGTTTACTTACAACTGGGATGTGTCAGTGGTGGGCTGGAGCGCATGCGCTTGCACACAGTCCTACTTGTGCAAACAGTGGGCACCGGCGCTCGCTTGCTTTGTTTCCACTTAAGCAGGGGGTTAATTATATAGGGTGGCTGGCCTTCTCCCTTAGGTTAGTAGAATATTTTTGTTTCACTCTCTTCAACTTCCTTTGTAAGCCATTTGAGCTGAAAATTCATGTCTCCTGTTTGCCCTTGTTCTACCTTCTTCAGTGGACCATCTCCAGACCTCACCCAGCTCCGTATCAGAAGTCTGGCCTCATCCTTCCTCTGAGCCAATGAGTCTTTAGCAGATCAAAACTGCCTTTGTTTATTTAAGTATCTCTTGGCCTTTGGAAGGATGTAAAGATCCGGCTCTACCAAATGGCATAGGTCTCTCAGAATGGCATGGAACCCATGGTTAGGGCCTTGAAGCCAGGTTGATTCACCTTTTGACTCAATAACTTAAAACAAACTACCTTTGCTTCCTTTACTTCACTCCCATTTTACTAATTATTAGATACCCGACTGGGTTGGGTGGTAATGACTGAGGCGAGTCAGGACAACGTTTAAACTCTTTATTAAGCTAGCACAACTAGTTCCTGACTGGAGAGTCTCCGGTTGTCTGACAGCTATTTATATTACAAGCTGTCAGACGAGCAGCCAATCCTGGCTTCCGGATTTCCCTCCAGAATGGCCGGTGCATCTCAACCAATCAGAGACCCGGCAACCGATGACGTCAGACGCCGATCCTTTGAGGAGGACACTACAAGTACCATTTCCATATTTTTATTTGGGGGGAAAAAGAAGGGTTTGCTGTCTACCATATTTTGATTTTTTCAGAATCCAACCTCAGCAAACAACAAAGAGTACAAAACTATATGTATCCCAACCAACATGTTTATATCATCACATATGTATAGTTAATATGTTTATTCAGTCATTCATTGAATACCAGGCATCTTTCTTTTACTTCTGTTCAGTACTGAACCATTTTCAAAGTACTCATTTATATTCACTCATCCTTTACTTTCGTTATGTGCCGTTTTACTGCACTCATAACCAACATTAAACTAATATACTTAGAAAAATTCCATAAGTGCAGGCTATACTCTTACATGTTTTCTCTAAATCATAATATCAGCAAACCTGCATTCATACATCTACAAATATTTTTATTGTCTCCTTTCATACACTTTCAATCAGAATTCTACAAATTATTTTGTAATTGTTACATTCACTTTTGCGAAATTTCTCTTGGCATAGAGGAAATATAGCAGTATACTTCCAGTTGCCCGGTGTAGATAGAAGCACAACAACTTCATAAACAAATCACATTCGCATTTTAACAGTTCTTCAATGACACCATCCATACCTTCAGTCTTCCATTTTTTTAAACATTCTTAAAGTATTTGTGATATCCTTTTTTTCTTGGACACTAACATTGACAGACTTGAACACTGGGCCCTATCTAGCAAAATGAAATTCAATGTAGAGAAAAGTAAAGTCTTACATGTAGGCAAGAAAAACCAAAATTACACATATAGACTGGGTGAAACCAGGCTTAATAGCAGTAACTGTGAGAGGGATCTTGGAGTCTTCGTGGACAACCAATTAAATATGAGATAACAGTGTGCGGCGGCAGCGAAAAAAGCCAATGCAATCCTAAATTGCATTATCAGAGGGATATAATCAAGATCAAGGGAGGTACTAATACCACTCTATAAAGCCTTAATAAGACCACACCTAGAGTACTGCATCCAGTTTTGGTCACCACACTATAAAAAAGATGTTGAGACTCTAGAAAGAATGCAGAGAAGAGCAACCAG
>JANHFT010006814.1:12744-31808 GCA_032467955.1 Pseudoxenodon macrops | reverse complement strand
GACAGCTATTTATATTACAAGCTGTCAGACGAGCAGCCAATCCTGGCTCCCGGAATTCCCTCCAGAATGGCCGGTGCATCTCAACCAATCAGAGACCCGGAGGACGCTACACTAATGTATTGTATCTTTTATATGGTGTTGATGTTTTAGCTGTAAGCTACTTAGACTTATTCTGAGAGTGAGTCAATTCGATTAAAAAAAATGCGTTATCTATTTCTGCAACCAACTGTAGTGGATTCTAATACAGAATCTAATATATTGCAGATATTAAAACTATAGTAATGTTTTACTATTTAATGTTGTATCATTAAACCAATAGCAAGAAGGTAAGAAATATATGGCAAATATATATTGGCCATTGTGGCTCCACAGTTGGTCTCCAAAAGAAACGTTAGTATTACTAAACATTTTTTTTCTTCTTCAAGGACGTCTCCTTTTAAAATTTCCAGTTTCCTTCTTCCTTCATTAGCACAATGGCAGCCTCCTTTCCTGTGAAAAAATGTCTGTGAAAATGTTTCTGTTTTTAAGAAATATGCATGACGTCTTCTATTTGCAACTTCTATCAACCGCAACCATAAAAGAATATCATGTATATTTGCCAGCTGACTCAGCCATGACATCTTGTCACACATGCATAATTATAGAAATATCGATATGATCATTTTGTTTTTGGCTGGCTAAATTTCCCTAGTAGATTATTTTTATGTCCAGAGGTATATGCATTGGAAAAGCTACTTAAAAATCGTCATGAGAATTTAATGCATTATTTACTATTACTGTCATTATTTATTTATATCATTTTAATTCCATGTTTCAGTGTCATACATACCATAAATTGAAGAGTAGTCCTTGCATACTACTGAAACCTTCTCCTATTTGGAGGCCACTCCATCCCTACCCTCCATTATTTTTCCAGTTGCATAATTCTGAGATGTACAGTAGATGTATTAGGCATTAAGCAGGCCAATGTATATTACAAGAATATATTTTCTACTTAATTTAAATGAAGTGCATTATTATACTCTGAAAATGAGACATTTTGCTAGACAATATGTCATTTGAACATTCTTACATTCCTTTTGTTCCTCTGTTTTCCCCACCCCCTTTCTATTCACTCCATCTGTTGGGAATCCCTTAATTTTCACTGGTTAAGGAGCAATAGCAGTAGCATTTAGACATATACCACTTCACAGTGCTCTACAGTCCTCTCTAATCGGTTTACGGAGTCAGCATATTATCCCCAACAATCTAATTGAGACTTAAAGTTATTCATATGTGTAAATTCTTCTACAAAAGTAGTTTTCTGTTGAAATTTTATTCATGTAGGCATTTTGTTAATTATTAGAAGTCTTGTACAGCAAAATGAAATGGACAGGACACAGTCACAACCAGCTCAGATCTAACATTGTTCATTTCCCAGAGAGATAATTTTGATAGATTTGACAGCATAATTGTAGACTTTTTAAAAACACTTTTAGATCTGTGAGAAAAGCAGAGGAAGCGTATATAACTGCCCAAAAATATGCTGCTCAATATTATTTAGCAAACCTGAGATCCCTTGGAAGGAGATTATCGTGTAACAATATGAAATTTCCGTCATGAGACTGTATCATTTAAACTTTGATCTAAGCCAATGTTTACAAAGAGAAACTGTCCAGGATATTGTACACAGAAAGTCAGCCTCTTTGCTTTAGAAGGGCATTGAATAAAAAATGGCTTTTCAAATTCTACTTTTAAATAGAAAGTAAAGCTTTTTCAGAATAATTTTGCTTACAAGTAAATTGAGCGTCAATGCAAACAACAAATGAGAATACACACATTACTCTTAAAGCAATATGCTATAAAGAAGCAAGGCAGATGTTTACAAGAATGAGTCAATTGATAAATTAAGTAATACATTTATAACATAATGTTAATTTATTTAATTGTTACTAGACCCTCCCTCCCTCCATCTCACCCTATAAAAGCGAGCTTAAAATAATATTGTTTTAATAATAATTTCTAACTCCAACAAAGTTTGAATTTTTTATTCAAGTTTCAATGGCGTTCTCATGAAATTTTATTTGCTTCCAGTTTTAAGATTTTTTATTTTAAAAAAGCTCTTAATTTTCTCCTTGTTTTTCTGGGATGGGGCATGTGTGTATTTTGTTACTTCTGTTCAGGTTTTCTAGGGTAACCTTGACAGTTATCACAAGGCTGGAAACTGACAGTGTTGCTGACTGGCGAATTTGAGCTAGTTCATGGGAACTTTTTCTAACTTACATTCCAACTTTTGTTATTATGCACTAAATGGAATGAATCGTACATATGCTGCAAAGCATAAAATTGAAGATTGGAGGTAGGAAGTGGTTATGAAAGCAGGAAAACACTGGGAAGATAGGTGAAGGAAGATTAGAAGTAGAAAAGATAGAAGGAAGCTGGAAAAGAAATAAACAGCAGAGTAGACATAAGCCAGAGATAGGAGAATCAGCTGGTAGCTTATCATATGAATACACCTTTTAAAGTTGGAAAGAAGCATTCCAAATCATAAAAAAAACCTATCCCATAATTCTCTCACAATAAATGTAGATAGAAAATTGAAGCTACTCTACTAAAAACGTAAAGTTCTTGTTTCCTTTGTCTTCCCCAATTATATGCAGAATAGTTGCCTGATTGAAATAACAGCAATCCAAAATGAGAGATGGATGGAGATTTTAGGACAGGAACAAGTATTTACCTGCTGAAGAGGAAAACAAACTGTGGTGGTTGACAGGGGTGGGTTCTAACTTGCCTTGCCGCCAGTTCACTTCCTCCCACACTGTGTGGCCGCGCCTCGTGGCTGCGTGCGCATTACAAATTTTTTTTTAAAAGGCCAAAACAAGATGGTGACAAATGTGTAGTGCCGGAAACTCAGCATTTGCACATGTGCAGAAGAAAAAACCCCGGAATTTTTTAAAAAAAACCTCCCAAAAAAAGTAAAAAAAAAAGATGGCATCCACGGACCAGAACCGGTTCCGTGATGTCACCAGTGGCTTAATACCTACTCTATAGAACCAGTCAGAAACAGTAGGAACCCACCTCTGGTGGTTGATCTTTATGGCAGTCTCACTTCTATTTTCTGTTCTAGTATTTGTTTGTTCTGTCTTTCCGCCATCATAGCAGTTTAAAAAAAAACAACCAAGGATCTTCCTTCTCATCTCACAGAGATACGTACACCATTGCTAAACTTTTACTTGATATTATTTTGACTTTATATTTATACTGAATCCCAATCACCTTATAGGGAAATGGGTGCCATAAAAATTTAATAAATAAAATACAACACATTTTCTATTCTTAAGTCCTGAAAAAAAATAGTTACAGGGATCACTACCATTTTTCTTTCTACCTTTGCAGAGCAGTTTTGCAAAAGCAAAAATAATTCCGGTAGAAAATATTTTTCTTTCTATCACTAGCAAGTCTTGAAGAACAATGGGCTGACCAGATTTCAAGTATCGGAGGCAAATGTCTAATGGACTAGAACAGGACAAAGGCCTGCTGATTCAAAAGTCTGCCTTCTGTTTTTAAGAGAGATTAATCATGTAAACCTAGGAAGTTAGAAATACATTTCATGCCCTCTTCCATTTCCTTTATTTAACAAATTATGTTACACTTTTTAAAAACCCTATAATAATAGTCAGTTACAGAGGTGGCTTCTGAATCTTCTTACTGCCGATTTACTCAGGGTTGCACCTCGAGCGTATGCGCGGCAGTCAAAAACCAGTTTCTTTGCATGCGCAGAAATAAAATCCAAGATGGCATCGCCCACGGAGACACCGACAGAACTGACTCTGTGACATCATCGCGGAGTTACTACTGGTTCTATAGAACCGGATAGAACCAGTAGGAACCCACCTCTGGTCAGTTATCAAAATTGGGAGCTACCGGTTATAATTTTGTTTTAAATTAGGAATGACATTTTTTAGTAACCCATAATTTGTCACTGATATCAGAGTGTGTAGGTTATTTATTTATTGAATATATGTACAATAGATCTCACAGACATGACGCTGGTTAGCATACAATAACAGCCAATTGAAACAATTAAAACAACAGGTAAAAACAATCGGACACAATTACAAATAAAACCAAAGTAAAAATAAAAATGAAGGAGAGCGATCCATTGTCCTACATACAATCAGAGCTGGGTTCCTACCAGTTCGGACTGGTTCTACCGAGTAGGTAGTAGGCCGTTGGTGATGTCACGGAGCCGGTTCTGCTCCGTGGGCGCTGCCATCTTTTTTTTGGAATTTTTTTCAGATATTTTTCTGGCGTCTTGTTTTCAGCCTTTTTTGGGGGGGGATTCTTTTGGGCTTTTTTCTACTGCACATGTGTGTGAGAGAGAGGTGCGCGCGTGCCCTTGCAGCACAGGAGACAGCGAATGGCGGCGAGGTAAGTTAGAACTCACCCCTGCATACAATATAACCATTTTATAGGTTTCTCATTTCTCTGTGATTCCCCCAAGCCTGTTGAAAAAAAATTCTAAATGTTCTACATGCCAGCAAGGTCAGCGATAATCTCATCTTGAGGGAAATGATGTCCCAAAGATGTTTATTTTTTATTAAATCACATTTTATTCCCTGGAAGCTCAAGGATAAGTATGCTTTAATAGTAGCAGTCTCTTTCTTTCTTCTGGTCTGTAGGGTACATTCCTGTAATTTCTGCACCAATGCTGTAACTGCTGAAGGTTTCCACAATATACATTTCTATTTGAATAAGATGAAAAGTCCCGATAGTTTGCAGCCCACTTTTCCAAAATCCCGAGAGAGTGTGCAAAATGTAATAAAAATACTCAAGAAAATGTAAGTATCAAATTTATTCAGAGCTTTCTATCACTTATTTTGATGGATACATAGAAGCAACTATTTTTCAAAATATATCCTTTAGTTAGTACATAAACTTTATGAAATTTATTTTTATGGCTATATGCTAATATCATAATTTTAAATGGTTGTCCATAACATACATAGATAATTTATCTTTAATGATACCTTGCATCTTTACAGTAGAGATCTTGTGTTGGTGTTAATTAGCTAACATAAATAGTACATTAGTATATTAGCTATATTAGACTATATAAATAGTAAGATAACTGAATTTACAACATACCACTTCATTGCAATTGGATTATTCAAGGCCGGCTAACGCAAGCCATTATTATAATGTTATATACTTTCTATACTAAGATTGAATATTGCGATATTAGATGCTTAAAAGTAGTTAATATATATAATGTAAAAAGATTATAAAGCCAGTGTGATTTTGGACATTTTTTTTTAATATATGCTTTATGATTAGCTAACTTAAGACATTTTACAAGGATGCCTTTTATTGTACAGCTTTCAGTATCTCATTATTAATGGCATACCCCATGTGATTGTTAATAATCTTTTAATGTATAAAAACGATTTATCTCTGAGATCAACACTATAACCAGAGGTGGGTTCTGAATCTTCTTACTGCCTTTGCTCAGGGTCATGCCTCAAGGGCACGCAAAGCGCATGAGTGAGTGCACGCGCAGCAGTCAAAAACTAGCTTCTGTGTATGCACAAAAGCAAAATCCAAGATGGCGGCGCCTACAGAGCCACCAAAAGAACCAGCTCTGTGATGTCACCGCGGAATTACTACCTACTCTATAGAACTGGATAGAACCAGTAGGAATCCACCTCTGAATATAACCCATCTGTGGACCATACAATTAAACATTCTGAAATGGGATATCAGAACAGTGGGGTAGGTTTCCTCTTTTCACAGCGAAATTCCCCCCTAGCTTCAAAGTTCAAAATTTGAATTTGAATTTCAGTGTTTTATAATATGCCTCTTCATTGCTGTTAGATGTTCGAATGATTACTCATGGAAACCATTATTGTGTAGTTGTATGTTTACCATATATTATTGAAAGTGATGTTTCAATTCAATGGTGGTATGCTGCTGGTTTGCTCCGGATTGCACAAACCAGTAGCGGCGACTGCGGGAGGCTCTGCCTACCCACCCGGACATGATGCGTGACCTACTGTGCATGCACAGAGGTGGCGCTTGTGAGCGTAGCGAGCACACATGTGAGAGCATGATCCGGAGTGAAGGTACGTAGTGAGGGTAAGTGAATACCACCACTGGTTCAATATCCTTGATTTATAGGGACTTGCAATGATTTAGAGTGGAACTTCACTGAGAAATTTGACAAATTGGGAAGGCATTCTATATTGATAAGAACAGGAGCTTCTGTGTATTCCATGCCTCATTTAGTGCTTTGTTTGTTATATTTGCTTCTTTCTATTTCTATGCTGACCAGGGAAATTCTGGAAGTTGAAGTCCACATATCTTAAAGTTAAAGGTTGACAAATGCTGATATAGAGAATAATTTGAAGTGGGAATACAAGTAAAATTTCAAATCTGTCCTTTAATATAAAACATATTTATTTTTTAAAAATTACATTTTTAGCAAAGTCCATATAAAAGTGGAGAAATGAGGAGGACCACTTCTGTATGAGTCTTTCTTTAAAATAAAAGCCTAAGACAAAACACATGAATGTTGAAATAGGATAAACTAAATGAATGGATGATAAGCAGGCAGATATAGGAAGATGGCAGAGAGGGAAAAATGCATATGGAAACAATGATGGGAAGAATTATGGGATTATTTACAGGAATAAAATTTTTGCATTGATAAAATTAAAATTACAGTACGCTAGTAGCAGCAATAAACAAAACCCCAAAGTGCACTATATTGCCTGCATGAGTGCACTAGTCATAATGAGTGACTATTCGAAGTTACAACAGCAGTGAAAAAAGTGACTTATGACCGTTTTTCATCTTATGACCAACACAGCATCCCCATGTCACATGATCAAAATTTGGATGCTTGGCAATTGGGATGTATTTATGACGGTTGCAGTGTCCAGGGTTATGTAATCACCTTTTGCAACCTTCTGATAAGCAAAGTCAATGGGGAAACCTGATTCACTTAATTATTAACTGAACAACTTCAGTGATTTTCTTAATAAATGTGGTAAGAAAGGTCATAAAATGAAAATAAACCTCACTTAACAATTGTCTTGCTTAGTAATGGAAATTTTGGATTGAATTGTGATTGTAAATTGAGGATTACTTGTAGTCGTTGTTTAATTATCTTATCACACATTTTAATTACCTTAAAAAAAATTAAGATTCATTTCCCTCAATCAGTATCTAAGTGGACTGTAACATGAAGCTTTCAAAGAAGGTAACTCTTTTTAGATTTAAAGAGACGTCAGTTTGACTAACTTCCACCAGATATTTCCTAAAGTCATATCCTTAGCAAGAGTTCCCAATTCAGTGCTCTCCTGAGGTTTTGGCTCTTGGAAGTATTAACAAATATTCCAGGAACACATCAAACAAGTTATGCATGGTCTTTAGCTGTCAATGGATGAGAAAATACAACTCTTTTAGGAAATTTATACCAATCTATTTCGGGGATTGCAGCCGCCTACTGTATGTTCTCTCTCTTTTGGTATATTGTAGCTAGTCACCTTATGATTCCTTGGGTGGTTTCAATTTACCATGGGACTCATATTCACTGTACCATTGCTGAATAGGATGAGACTGTAGCCATTTTGGCTCTTCTTTATCTTCATCACAGTTGGAAGTTTGTTTCGTTAATTTGCTTTTCTTGCTGAACACTCTGAGGAACTTCTGGAATAGAGGACACCTAACCAAGTCTATCTAATATAGTCAGTATATTTGAGAAAGTACAGTAATTAAGCTTAAGTGGTGAAGTACAGTTTTTAACCAATTGAATAAGCAAGACTAAAATGTTGTAATGTTTTTTAAGGCTACCTTGCTTATCATGAAGTTTAGGGCCAGGCAATGAAAGAATCAGAATAGACAAATATGGGATCTGGGATCGTAGGATAAACTGGGATTGCTCAACCAGTAACATGTTTGAATTGTGGTATTAATTGGCCACAAATTTGCTCTGATGGCTATTGCAGTTCTTTATTGCGTCCACCACAATTATTTTATTAGGTTTTTTCCCCTCTACTGTGCATTTTTATAAACTTACTGCCTTTTAATCTTATAGCTGTTCAAAAGCTGATATGTTATCTTGTATCTCTTCTTTTTATTATGCTGCATTTTTATTATAGTATCACCACCCTAGAATAATTCAAAGTGATGGGCAGATTAAAATATTTTAAAGCAAGCAAAAATGATTTACGAATAAGGAAAAAGGATAAGGTGAATTAAACTTACAGCCTTTCAGTGAGTTTCCTAATGAGAAATAATAATTTGCAACCAAATAGTTGTGTTTAACAAAGGTAATCATAGGAAACGTTTCTCCTCGCTTGTTATGTTTTTGGAACATTGTAGAAACATCCTCAATTAATTTTGAAAACTACAGCTATGAAGAAATAGTTTAACATTATTTAAAGGAGGGAGGTTTGGCTTTATGTCAGTGGCTTGACATAAATCAAAGCTGTACTTTAAACTTTTTCCCTTTTCATGTAGAGATGAGCTCATAACTAGGTGTGAAAAAATAGTTTCAGCTTTCAGCACATCAGGAATTACAAAATCCTTCCTTATCCATCTCCCAGAGAATCTGGTCCTAGGAGGTTTAAATCTGGAACACAATTTTTTTAACCCCAGTCCTACCAATTAACAAGTTTTTCTTTAGGGATTATGGTGAAATTAAACAGCAATATATTTTTGTAGAGTAAAGATACATTTATATTTTTTACTAAAATGAATTCAAAAGGTGTTTCTTCTAAATACTTCATTGTGAATGAGCAGCATTTTTTAAAAATGCAGTTAGCTCATCCGGTGGGGATACTTCTGTTGAAATCCACTTACCAGTTTCCTTTCTGAGAAGAATAACACTCTAGAATGTCTTCCTCCTGCTCCTCCTCCTCTTCCTACCATAGTTCTGAGTTGGATGATTTCTGCTTGCACTTTGAAATATATGGGGAAGCAAAAGTGAACAGTCACAACTAAATGAAGAGGTGTGATTGTACATTTGTTAACTCATCATTGTAAGCCCTATGGTAGCTGAGATGAGTCATGACCATTTAATGCTTGCCCCTATATGAACTGAGAATTAAACTCTGTTTTTCTTCTTTCTCTAAATAAATTTAAAAATTTACATTTTAAACAAATTTAATTGTGGAAAAATGGAAGATTAACAGATTTATCAATTTGAATACTGAATTGGGATTTTCCCCCCCAAACAAAGTCCTTTCAAAGATGTAACTGGCAGATATGAATGGTCCATCCTGAGTGAAGGATGTGTGAAACTCAAATGGATGAGAATGTTAAATTAAGTTTAGGTGTTTGCCAAAATTTTCAAATTTCATTATAAATTATTTCATTATCTTTTATCTTCCCCCTCCTTTTCCTTCTTTAGAAAATTACTTATGAAGTGAAATGTAATTCTACTTATTATTTTATTTACTGAATGGTTGAGGGCTGTCTGTCACGGATTAGATACTGCTAAATGGAAAGACTGTATTATTCAATTATTCCCCTCCTTTCCAATTTTCTTTGCTTTAAAAAAAAATGCATTAGATATGTTAATTTTTAAAAAATGTGATGCCAGGCAGGAAATCATGACAATAGTTGTCCTGTTTGATCTTGCCCTTTCTCCAAAGGAAACCACAACAAAACAACTGGCAATGTACTTAGAAGAATCTGTAAACAAGAAGTTTTGAAGCTACATGTTTCCCATCTGAGACATAAAATATAATTTTGCAGGAAAATACATATATCTAAATTGAACTATCCTGCTTTATTATTTCAAGAAAGACATTCTACAGAAAAACAGCAAGCCATATTGATGTTAGCTGGATCCATAGAAGGATTTGAATTAAAAATCAAAGCACAAGTTCAATATTAGAGCAATATCAATAAGAACACCATAATATCAGTTTTGAGGTGGGAGATATCCATTGCTAAATCTGGCTTCTCCCAGAACTGTATTTTTAGTTTTTGCTTATTTGGGATTTTTGTTGCTTTGCTTTGCAACTAATGTAATGTGTTCTGATAGTGGCTTACAAAAATAGTGATTATGATTGTGAGAAACCACAGGATTAATTACAAAGTAAAACATTATAAAGTAAAACCATGATACATTAAAAAAAATGCCCCATCATTTCCACTCCACACTGCAAATTTAATGATGATTACATAACTATAGAAATCTTGCAGGCCTCTTCAGTATATCTTGTCTATCAACAATGATCCCCACTGTTTATTGTACAACATCATAGGACAGGTACAAAGAGGATTTATCATACCTGACTGAGACATCTAAATTGATTCACAGAATAGAGAGAAACACAATGTTAGAGGGTAGTCTGCCACTTAGACTTCCACATACATGGATGTTTAGCCATGGCCTTCAATTATTTTTGAAGGATACTGTTCCCTTGCCAGTCTTGAAATTAAATGTCAACAATTGAACAAAATGTTTTCAGCTATTCTTCCC
Source organism: Pseudoxenodon macrops (assembly GCA_032467955.1). Taxonomy (NCBI): domain Eukaryota; kingdom Metazoa; phylum Chordata; class Lepidosauria; order Squamata; family Pseudoxenodontidae; genus Pseudoxenodon; species Pseudoxenodon macrops. Next base: position 21,334 of record JANHFT010006814.1, on the reverse strand, counting down.
CTTCCACTGAATATTTTACCTCAGGGCAACTCATTTCAGAGAGAATTCGTAGCCAAGAGTTAAAATGTATGAAGAGCATAAACAAACCTTTTCATTTCAAGACATTCCAATGATTTTTCTTTTAATTTGTGTGCATAACATTGATTTCAAAGAGAGCCACAAGTATTGAATGACATACCTTTAATTTACAAGATGGAAAAAATGTTCATTAGGTGAAATAATAGTTTAGACATTTATTTGTATTCAAAACAAGAGAGGTTTAAATTTCAGAAAGAGCTTTTTGCACTTTATTCCCACAACACTAATATTTTGTAATCCATTATTCTGCAGTTATTATGAGACTCTCTTGAATTGTACCATTTTTAATTGACTGAGCTGTGAATATCTTTCTCTTTATAGTGGGGGACAAATGAGAATTGTAACCAATCACCAAAAGTCAGAAGCAAAGGAAGACTGGTACAATTACAATAATCACTCCCTTAAATTTTAAAACCTTGTGGGCCCTTTGTGTGTATGTACTCTAGATTTTTATTAATATTTGGCCACATTTCAGCATACATCATGTCTCCCTTATTGCTGTTAATAATGATTGGATGAGACCAGAAGTCCATTGCATATGTCATCCTAAAGAATAGCCATATAGATGTTTGAGGAGAAAGTTTTAAGGAAGAACAAGGTCAACTACAGCTAACTGTGCACTTGATTTTTATTGTTTTTTGAGTCTGTGAATTTCTCCAAAATATGTTAAACTTGCTGCAATAGCTTAAAAGCAGAATGTATAGATCATGGCAATGTAGGTGGCAGCACTTACCTAGTCTTCTTTGGACTCAGAAGCTAAGCTGAGTAAGTTTGGTATAATATTCGAAAGAGAGATCTTCAGGAATGTCAGACTATTGGTTATACTGAGAAGTTGAAATAACATAATAAAAGAGGAGAATGGCAGAAAAACTACTTATTTCCATAACGTCATCAACCATGATATCCACTGTTTATTGTACAATCGCATTAATCAATGGTAGAGGGGATGTCTGACTGTTTATCAGAGTGAGATATCTGTATACATGAACAGAATGGAGAGAAATAAGTAAATGGAATTGGAACAAGATAACAATATATGTGATCTTTATATATATATATGTAGTATAAATGTACCTTGGAGGGTGTACTGAAATCTTTTCCTCTTTAAAACACTTCTAAGTCCAAGACAATGAAGAAGTTTATCCACACTGTATAGCTTCCAATGAATAATCATATTTACCAATATGTGGTGGAATGTAGTCTGGATTCCTAGGAGAGAGGAGCTACTTCCCAGAGGGCAAAGTGCTTGGAAAGTTTTGTAGGCAGAAAGAGGGTTAAAATGGCTCTTCCACAGCTATTCTCAGAGTATATATGTAGCTATGAAAATAGTTGCTTTAGATTCTGTCTATAGGTGAAGAACAATAAAGAAAACTACAATTAAGTAATTCCATGTGTTGTTTTTCTTGGGGCCTTATACAATAAAGCCAATTGCAAATCAACAAGTCTGGAATTGCCAAATAATAATAAAAAAACACCTTCCCACATGCTGATTGATAGAATTACCACAGAAATAAGACCCTTCCCTGAAAAATGTCAAGTGTTTCTATAAAATGACTGCTGTGGAGTTTATGGTAGTGCAGCTTCATAATTGTGAAATGTAAATCCCACAATAGGATGATATGGTGCCATTGCTGATTTTATTTGCATGTGCTTTCCTTCAATCTGATTATTTTTTATATTTAAAAAAAACCCTGACAGATGCTTACTGATTTCACATGTTAGTATCATCAAATATATAGTTTTTACTTGAGAGCATTCATTGAAATTCAGGCAAGTGATGCAAACTGGCATGTAGCAGGTTTCACTGAGCCATATTCAGCTCATGCATGATAATGTGTTGACTGAACACATTGTTTTGCCCATATTATATTTGAATGTGGTCTGGATTTTAATGGCATCTGTTGGGTCCAGAGTCTCAGACTAGTTAATTTATAAAAGCATGCAGATATGCATACACAATAACATGGAAATGATCACCATCAGCATATTGCGAACCAGTTCAGTCTAATGATTAAGGCAGGGGTCCCCAAACTTGGCAGCTTTAAGACTTGTTGAAGTCCACAAGTCTTAAAGCTGCCAAGTTTGAAGACCTCTGAATTAAAGCATAAGGCTAGAAACATGGAGATTGTGAATTCTAGTACCAATTTAGGCTGGGGGAAAGCTGGCTGGGTGATTTTGGGCCAGTCATCCTGTCTCAGACCAACTCATCTCACAGGATTGCTGTTGTGGGGAAAAGTATTATATGTGTTCAGGAAGAAAAAGTATTATATGTGTTCAGCCACCTTGACTTATTTATAAAAATAATAAAGGTAGGATAAAATAAATAAAACAAACAAATATGCTGAGCAGAAAGAGGAAATGAAAAGAGCCTATTGAATTTCCCAGTTTCTCATTAATTTTCAAAACTTAGATGCAAAAGGTGGGTTAAAAGATATTTAGAAAGGCAATTAAATTAAAGGAATATACTTGAATCCTAGTGTGTGGGGGTGCCTTACATAATTGCAGACCAATACTGAGTATGGTTTCAATGATATCAAATGGCTTGTGTCCATGTTGCTACAGGGTATTTCACATCAGACAATGAAACACACTTCTCTCTCTTTGTCTGTTTTTTATGTTAGGCAGCAACAATAATTTTGTCAATGTGCTTGGCTCCATTATAGCTGAGATAAGTATTCTTCCCTTTATTTCCATGTGTTTGATGTTGAATCAATCCTGGTAATCAGTAGCGTGACAGGTGCTGCAGTGAGATCACCCTTATTTTATTTTTATTGGCCTCATTACAGCCATAGGAACTCCTCTTAGGCTTTGCCAACTGCAGTGCTTCTGAGCATCCATGTCAAGTGATTGGACTTTTCCTGATCAGCAGATTGACACCCATTGGACTTCTACCTATCTTTCCCATGAGTTTTTCTCTACTTTCTCCAACTGTTATAGCTTGAAGCATAGGGTTTTCCTTTTGGCTTTCACCAAAGGCAGTATTTTAGGACCCACACTCTTTATACTTTACATAAATGACCTTTGCAATCATATCATAAGCAATGATACACTTACACTGATGATGTAATAACACTATTCAACACTACCAATAATGCTGCTTGCCTACAAAGAGACCTTGACTATGTGTCAGAATGATGAAACAATTGGCAACTCCAAATATCAACCAACAAATGATCTGTCTTACATATTGGCAAAAAAAATCAGAACATCAAATACAAGCTGGGCGGATACGACCTCGTAGACAACCCTCATTCTGTCAAGGACCTTGAAGTATTCATCTCAAATGATCTAAGTGCCAGAGCTCACTGTAACAGCACTGGCAAAAAGGCATTAAGAGTTGTTAACCTAATTTTGCAAAGCTTCTTCTTTGTACTGAAAACTAGGGCATACAAAACCTTTGCCAGACCAATTCTTGAATACAGCTCATCTGCCTGGAATCCACACTGTATATCGGACATTAATACAATTGAGCAAGTCCAGAGGTATTTCACGAGAACAGTCCTCTACTCCTCTGCTTACAACAGAATATCTTATGCCACCAGGCTTGAAATTTTGGGATTAGACAATTTAGAACTATGTCGCCTTCGGTCTGATTTAAGCGTAGTACACAAAATTATCTGCTGTAATGTCCTACCTGTCAATGACAACTACAGCTTCAACCGCAGTAATACACGAGCACACAATAGATACAAACTTAAGGTAAACCGCTCCAAACCCGATTGCAGAAAATGCGACTTCATCAACAGAGTGGTCAATGCCTGAAATGCACTACCTGACTCTGTGGTTATTTCCTCAAACCCCCATAACTTTAACCTTAGACTGTCTACTGTTGAGCTCACTCCATTCCTAAGAGGTCTGTAAGGGTCGTGCATAAGCGCACCAACGTGCCTACCATCCCTGTCCTACTGTCCCCATTTATTCGTATCCTTATTATGTATCCATAAATCATGTTTATATCTATATCTTTTATCTTATTTTTGTGTGACAAATAAATAAAATAAAATAATAAATAAATAAATAAAACAGCTTTGAGCTCTACAGATAAAAGAAAAAAAAGCCTTTAAAAAAACCTGTTAGTCTAGCCAGCTTCAAACTGCAGGTACAATTCTTCCACAGTCTCATGACTATGCTTATACCATCTAAAGCTAGACTCTAAATTCCTGTGTTCTGCCACACAGCAACATTAGCATAAGCAGGTGGAGTTATGTCAAAACCAGAGGGAAGTGAGGGAGGGTGAGGTGTTTCTTTTCATGCTGATATAGACCCCTTCTTTCGTCAAGATGTACATCTTCATATCCCAGTTTATTTCAGTCAATTTCACTCCTAAATCCTAGTACTAAAGGCTAGGATTAAAGAGGCTTTTTCCAGCCTGCTGCTCTGCAGATGTAGGGGAATTATGTGAGTTAAAAAGCAGCGGGTTGAGGAACTTTGGATTACTGTGATCAATTAAGATAAGAAGTTACTGAAAAAAAATGGTGGCTCCCTACCTCTTTATTGTTTTTTCTGATACTGGGTATTAAAGAAAAAAATATGATATGATATCATCAAACTCTTTGTTTCTCCCCCTCTGCTTCTTTTATGGGTAGTTGCTTGCAGGGGGAAAGAAACTCAGAGCAGATAAAAAGGTGCTGTTCCAGTTTTAAATTTCCAGCTGTAGTCAGTTGTAATCTAAAAGCTTAAGTCTGATAGAAACCTTCATATACCTGGTTTTTAAATGGAATCTTGTTAAGAAATCTTCAGATTGATTAGCCATCACATCAGGCTCACAACTCAAATACAGTATGTAGCAATAGTAAAGAGATGGTCATCAATAAAAAAAAAACTACTATGGGGCTATTCTTTAAAGAATTTCATGGTTTCTATCAGTGGTGAAATGCAATTTTTTTTACTACCAGTTCCGTGGGCGTGGCTTGGCGGGCGTGGCTTGGCGGGCGTGACTTGGTGGGTGTGGCTTGGTGGCCGTGGCAGGGGAAGAATATTGTAAAATCTCCATTCCCACCCCACTCCAGGGGAATTATAGTGCACATTCTCCATTCTCACCCCACTCTGGGGCCAGTCCCAGAGGTGGTATTTGCCAGTTCTTTGAACTACTCAAAATTTCTGCTACCGGTTCTCCAGAACCTGTCAGAACCTGCTGCATTTCACCCCTGGTTTCCATCTATTCCTTCCTACCTGGTTTTTAATACTAGAATATATAAGAGCTATAAAAGAATTGCTTCTTAACATAAACATTATCTATTGAGTTGGTTTAGCATACAGATTCTCTAATCATAAGCTTTGGAGTTACATCCAGAATCCATTTCAGTAGATTGAAATTCTCTCTACTTCTTTCAGTGGTACATGGAGACAATGGGTTAGAGAAAGTAGCAAGGAGCATAAAGAATGCTTGAGAAACCCAACAAAGAATATTGTTCATTTTTCTGTAATTTATTTTCTTTGTAACATTGATTATTCCCATTGCCAAGGTTGGAAGTAATCGATCAAAAGTGTCCATTTATATAGCTTCTTCAGTGGGAACTTTATTAAGATTTAATACAATGGAAACAATTAAGGAAGAGAAAGAAACTGAAAACAAAATAGGGAAGAAAAAAGCATAATGCAGTTTCAGTTATGTATACTTAAGTTTAATCACGAGGGATAGAAAGAAAAGTTTTCTTAGTATATGATAGGTTTGAAGGAAAGACTTGATGGAAATCTGGGTAAGATAAAGCTGGGTGGTATTTCCAAGAATAAGGCTCAACAAAGGAAAATGTTTTTGAATAGTATAGTATTAGGAAAGTGAGAGTAATTAACAATTTAGGATTATTCAGAGTTGCATCCTGATACTTTATTGGGAGCATACATGAAAACTCAGCAGAATTCCTTGTCATGTTATAAAAGCTTGTCACTTCTGAAAAGCAACAACTGCATGAGAAATTCAGAAATCTCAACTGATATCTCCCAAGTCTTTTCTACTTGGTGCTATTGGTAAATTATGTTTACCTTTCTACCCTGGTACAGGATACGTGTGAGAAGAGGGCTACATTTCACAATGCCTTTTAGTCGATCAATAGTCAATCTCAATAGAAAGGAAGGATCCAGCTTCTCCCAAGGCCACACTTTGAGTAGTATAATGGAAGCTAAACCAAAAATAGGCAGGTCAACAAATAATTATGTGGAATTAGCATTAAACCTACGTTTATTTTATTTAAACCAATGTTTCCTTAATTTAATTAATTATAATTATTTAATAAATGTTCCAAGAATTACAACATGGCAACAATGTTTGGATTCCGTAGCTGCATCCAAGATGTTCAAGGGCTACACCGAAAAACTGGGTCCTTTCCCCATGCTGCATATCTCCCCAGGTTCTCCAGAAGATGTCATTCATTTGCACATGTATTCCATTTATATAATCCTGTTATAAACTCTAAGAAATTTGGATTATATATGTACCTATGATACTTGAGGAACCACCTATCTCCCTTATCTGCCTGGCTGATGTGATCATGGGAGAAGGACAGTGATGGGATTCAATTTTTTTTTACTACTGGTTCTGTGGGTGTGATATGGCGGGCATGGCTTGGTGGGCGTGGCAGGGGAAGGATGCTGTAAAATCTCCATTCCTTCCCCACTCTAGGGAAATGTTACTGTTGTTCTGACCTAGACTTCTTGATTACACCAAGGCAAACAAACGGTGTTTTAAAAACCTCTGTTTTATTTACGGCAGCTGGACATTGAATTCATTTTCAGCCTGGACAGAGTTATCTCAATTAGTCCTATGGAACTCTGCCAAAGTATTTCAAGATAAGTCTGTGGGGCAATGTTAAACAAAGTTCAAAACTAAACTAGAAAATTCAAAACCAAAGCAGAATCCAGAGTCACACGTGGAGCTGTGAGATGATTTCAAATGAGTTCCGAATGAGTTGCTTCTTGCAATTCATACATCTGGTAACTCTTCTTTTAAATCTTCTGGGAGGATCCAACCCCTCCTTACTCCTGAGTAGCCCTTTTCCTTTGCAACTGCTCTTGTCTTATAACAGCTCTGCACATCCGCTCATTAGGGACTGGTACCCCCTGTCCCTCTGTATCACTGCTATTAGACCCTGCAGGCTCTGGCTCACCACTCCCAGATGACCCTGGCCCCATCTCTGCCTCTGATGCAGAGACCCTGTCTGAGCCTTCCCTAGACTCCAGAGCTGACCCATAGTCCTCTCCGCTGTCCAACTCATTTGCCAGCTCTGCAGATCTGCCGGTGAACCACAACAACTACAAAATCCTCATTTCCTCCTGATCAGCTGGGATTCAGGAGACAGAGAATAAATGGGGGTGGGGCCAGTCAGAGGTGATATTTACCGGTTCTCCAGAACTAGTCAGAACCTGCTAAAACCCACCTCTGGAGAAGGAGTCCCCTATAATCTGAAAATCTATTATTTATCTTACAATAAGTAATTCTGCTAAATAATTTTAAATAGTTGTGGAAGAAAAGCCAATGTTATCAATATAAATAGAAAAAAATGTTATATATTTCATTTGAAATGGAATGGAACTGTCTAATTATTTTGGTTGTTACTTATCACACAGTACAGTTTTCATGCTTCAACAATTTTATCAGTACAGATTCCTATAACTATTTATGTATGCAAATATACACTATTAAATAAAATAATTTTGCTAGGTGAGTTGTAGTTCTAAAATCAAGTTAACCTTTGAATCACCTTTTCATAGGCTCATGCATAACAAACAGTTTTAACAAAGCAGCAAGTTTAAATACATAACTACTGTTCTAATTAATGAACAAGTTTTTTGTCAATGTGGCTCAGACTCTTAGGCATTTCATAAAAAAAACTACAAAGCAAGTATATCTGATCGTAGCCCTTTTTCACTTGCTTTTTTGAGTACATTATAGTCTTCCATAAGTTTTCAAGACAATCATCATTGCGTAATGTTTATATTGCAATGATGGTGTTAGTTTCTGTCTGAGGAATGTTGTAATTATTATTTTAATGAACCACTTCCTTTGATTTATATATTAGAACAAATGTTTGTGTGTGTGTGTGTGTATGTGTGTGTACGTGTGTGTGTACATTGCCCATAAACATTGATATGTGTTTTTCCATTAAAGAATGGGGGAGAGAGAAAATATTTGAGCTTTTTCCCATTTGCTTTTCCATACAAAATTTGTCAACCAGTTTCCAAGGACTAGACCTTGCCAGTTAAATAACATCCCCAAGTAGCTTCACTAGCATACAAGTGTACTCAAACGTACATATTTTTTTTCAGTGACTGCTGCCTTATTTATTTTTATTTATTTATTTGTCAAGTGTATATATGATTACAGACAAAATATAAACATGATTATGAATATATACGGTGTATAAGCTTGGTTATGAGTATATGAGATGGTTATGAATATATGGTGACATTAGGATAGGGATGTTAGGCACACTAGTGCACTTATGCACGCCCCTTATAGACCTCTTAGGAATGGGGTGAGGTCAACGGTAGACAGTCTAAGGTTAAAGTTTTGGGG
>JANHFT010006813.1:41517-55076 GCA_032467955.1 Pseudoxenodon macrops | reverse complement strand
GAAAGAAAGAAAGAAAGAAAGAAAGAAAGAAAGAAAGAAAGAAAGAAAGAAAGAAAGAAAGAAAGAAAGAGAAAAAGGTCAGTTGGTGCTCTGGGGGAATAAAGTTTAGTACCGAGGGACATAAAGTGGGGTTATCTGAGATATTAGCAAATGTATATATTTGATAAGCTGGTTTGACTTTGTCCCTGGTACAACCAAAAATATTTAGGATGACATTTAGGATGAAATATAGCATTTGGTTTAGGCACTAGCTGAGTCTCAGTTCAAGCTTTCATTCAGCAAGAAGCATTAGTTACAAAAAACAGAGTGTACCTGCATCAGTGGTCTTATTCATTCACAGGGAATGGACCATTGGCTGATGCCAAAGAACCAGGAAATCCAGCTCACTGTATTACCATAAGAGTCCTTTTTATCTTGCTGTAAGAAGAACACACATTCAGATGTACTTGCTGCCTTCCTTTGTCTGTTATCCTATTGAAGGGAAGACCATTTAAGGAGAATCCCGATTCTCATCCATTTTTCCAGCCTTTGCATTTTGTTCTTTTTTGAGGAGGGGATTAGCTTGCACCTACACCATATTATGATTTTTCATATGTTTATTGCTTTTTCCTCTTGAATCACTAAATGAAAAATTCCCAGCTGATCTCATAGATGACATATATGAAATATGGGTGGTATGGTATGGCAGTGACTCTGGGTAACTTGCTCCAAAAGCAGATTTAGTTTCCAGAAATACTATAGGAAGTGGCTTTTGCTCCAGTGAAGGTAAGAACAAATCAAAATAAGCCCTAAGTAGGAGTAGAAAGTACAAAACATCAACTTCTGCCTTTCAAGTTGGAGTTGGAGTTAGCCCACAGCTGGCTGCTTCCCAAAGAACAAGTAGTACTCTCTTTAGACTAGTTGGAAGCAGATTAATATTAAAAGTTCCTAGAGGCAGTCCCTGCTTAATCTTCTGATGAATTCCTCTGAACAAGAAGTGTGACATGTACAAAAAGTTAATTTAGATTTTTCAAAAGAAAAAAAAAAGGTAAGCAAAATAGATGTCATACTAGAGGTGTGCAAACCAGTAAAAAATTAGTTTATTTTACTATTCATATTACCAAAACTGTAGTTTGGACCATTAAAAGCAGGTTAAATTTTTTATAACAGTTTAAATTTTTATGTCTTTTTAACATGCATGTATTTTTAATTACTTCCTTATTTATGTTGATTTAAATTTAATTTCCCACAAGAAAGCCTTTTTCTACACTTTATTTTTTTATGTTTTTTGAAAGAAACATTTTGAATGCATTTTTATTGCATAAACTGGAGAAGGACATGTGGATTTTTGAGTGGTGGAGAGCAAATGGAAGATATAGTATACGGGAGATGTAATATCTATGGAAAACACACCTAGATAAATTCATTGTCTTCTAATGATTTCACATTGCCCAAAGAAAGCATGCCTGGAACCAAACTGGCAGTCTAAACCAGTAACTAGAATTAAAATGCTAAGTAATTTGGTTTTTAAGCTGTTTTGAACATCTAAAATATACTAAGAAGGAAATTCTGAGGTACAGCCTCAGAATTGGAAGGAGTTATTTAGGTCACTAAATCCAGCTCCCGCCAAATAATCCAAATTAACTATAGCTATCCAACCTCTTCCTGAATACATTCAATGAAGGACATCTTACTTCCTGTCTTGGTAATTGGTTCCAACGTTTAACAGGTCATACTAACATTTAATTAAAATCTTCCTTCTTGGAACTTAAATAGATTGTTCTATATTTTTCTGGGATGATAAAGAACAGGTCCAAGGCATTTTCACTGTCATATCTCAGAGAGAAGACCAATACACATCTGTACCAAAATAAAACAGATGATTTGAGCTTAGGAATTTAGGAAATTTGCCTCTATTCGTATAAGTGAATAGAAATTTGCCTCAAGAAGTTGTGAATGCTCCAACACTGGAAGTTTTTAAGAAGATGTTTGATAACCACTTGTCTGAAGTAGTGTAGGGTTTCATGCTTAGGCAGGGGGTTAAACTAGAAGACCTCCAAGATCCCTTCCAACTCTGTTATTCTATTCTATTCTATTCTATTCTATTCTATTCTATTCTATTCTATTCTATTCTATTCTATTCTAAGTATTTCCTCCCCTATTCCTTCCTTTCTTCCTTCCTTCCTTCTTTCCTTCCTTGTAGTAGTTCGGCTGCCAATTTACCAGCTCTAGTGTAGGACACTCTCATGCACTTCCTAAGGTGTCACACCAGAAAGAAATATGAGCAGCTTTTCCCACAGCTAAATCCAAGGCCCCCTCCTTTCTCCAGAGCTGCCTTGCATATGGGAGCCACCAAGAATCTGACTGTCTGCACAGAGCACCAACTTTCTCTTCACTGAAATGGTACCTATTTATCTACTTTTATAGAACATACTTTCAAACTGTTAGGTGGATCACAGCTGAGTTGAGTGACAGGAGCTCAACTTGCCACACTGCTGGATCAGACACCAACTCCATCATCATGAAGCCACTGAGCCACTGTGCCTCTCCTATCTGAATGAATAGTTTGTTAATTTCTATAGATATATTGTTTTTTTTAATCTAATGAAGTAATAATAAAAAATACTTATATTTATTGAGTATTTATAATAGTTTTTATAATAGTTTTCAATAATTTTACTAAGGTTTATATTAAACAAATAAAGCATATACAAAAACTTACTACAAAAGAACATTAAAAAAAAGAAAAAATATTTAGAAAGTGAAGAAACTCCTTCAAAAGAAGGGAAAAAAAGAAAATATAGGAAATCATCTTTAGGAAGTATATTCAACATTAACAACATATCACTGTTTCTTAAAATACAACCAAATATATATTCATTTCATATCTCACTCTATTTTCCATAAACTCATCTCTAAATTCTCACCTCATCGTAGTCAGCAAAAGTCCAGTATAAATTAACTAAAATATCTAACATAAATATACTGTCCTACTTCAATTTAAAACGTAATGCTTCTCTGTAGTAACCAAAGTCTACTTTGGTAACATTTATTAATAACATTTATTAACTAATTTAGTATTAACATTAACATCAATTAACATTTAAATATTGCAAAAATTAAACATTATTAAACATTGCCAACAGTTCTTATTATCAAAAGTACTAATATAGATATTACAAATCAACCTATTATGCCCAATTAAACAGTTTCAAAACAAAAACTAATCAGTCAAATTAACCATTAAACATTACCAGAGACAGTGACACATTATTATAGTAACCCCTCATTTACATATCAAAAATAATAAAATAGATAACAAGGGCTGTACCATTATGCCCAGCCTATCAAAATAGCCATTGACAAACACTAGAAATAGCAACTATAGTCAAATACCAATTTTACATTTCACCTTTAAATCCCAGTTATAATATCTACTTCCTTCTGCTATCTTTGTCTCTTCTCTCAAAGTCTTTGTCATGTTTATCAAAGTCCACTTGCAATTTCTTTATTTAAACTTTTTAAAACATTTTATTAGATTATAAAATAAAATACAAAAATACAAAAGCAAATAGTAGGACAAAGTGGGGAGAAGGGAAAAAAAATGGAGGGAGAAAGTAAAATAAAAGCATTGACTTCTGACTCCCATTGTTGCAGTAGAATAAAGAATTAACATAGACCCTTTAGTTTCTACTTTTCCAAAATAATATAAACTAGCCATTTCTATAACAACAAATCAATCTAATAAGGAAAACCCAAAATCAAAGTTCATTTCTTTTCACCTGAAGCACAAAGTCCAGAAGCGGTTTCTATGTAGCAACAAAAGTACATATATTCTTGTCTTTGATCAAAATGGTCAATTTAGCCATCTCTGCCAACTCCATCAGCTGCTGTAGCCATTTTTCCATGGTGGGAATTGAAACATTGTTCCATTTTTGTGCCTACAGTAAGTAGTCTTGCTACCATCAAGATATATAAAATCAAAAGTTCCAATTTTCCCCCCAAGTCTTTTTCCATTAAACCCAAAAGAAAAGTTTCTGGTTTCATCTTTATCCTCGTTTTAAGGATTATATGTATTAAAATACAGTTGTTGATATGTAAACCAATGGCAAACGTAACCTTCTAATTTTAGCTATTCCCTTGACTTTAGCGTGGGGTCACCAGAGTTGAAAGATATTATTTTACCAAAAGTCCACCAGTCTGGCTTCGCCACAATTTCTTTTCTAAAAAAAGCTTCCTGGGGAGACACCCAAAGAGGAAACTTTGTAGAAACTCTTGTTTTATATTTATTCCAAACTCTTAGTATGGCACAACTAGCAAAGTGATTATTAAAATCAACATTCTTTAACTTTGTCATACCACAGATAACCGTGCCATCCAAGGCTAATTCAAGGCTCTCTAAATCAAATAGCTGCTTGTTCTGGAGGTTCACTCACTCTTTTAACCAGGGCAGACAGCATGCATCAAAATACAATTTCAAATCTGGTTATCCCCCCCAAAAAAAGTCCATTTATAATTTCAAAGCAGACACTCCAGTAAATCTCTTATATTTCCATTTAAATAAGATATCAGAAGAATGATGTGGATTACTTATTTGTGCATCTCTGCTTTGAATGATGTGTGGAGACAATAAAAAATAAATAGATGAGACAATAAAAAAGCTAAGGAAACAAAAACAGAGTTCCCATTGGTTTAACGGGCTATCATGTGAATTTGATATTTATTAATTAAATAATCAAGTAAATAAAAAGACCAGAACATATCCTCTCCAGAAATCAAAACTCTGATGAGTAGAAATTACATCAGAATCAAGCAGAGATCAATACCAAATCAAGCAGAAAACCAACCTCCACCAACAATGGCAGTGTAAACTACTGTATATAATAGCGAGCAATCCAATATCCACTAGTACTGATGATGTTACCTAGTTGAGTAACAAATTATCTGCAAACAACCAAACTTAGAGAGCATCAAGGAGTCCACCTGAGTTACATATATTATCTTCCATTGGATTGTTATTGCCAATTACTTATTCTGGATGGAAAGCAATCTCATCAAGGAAATATTTCTAGTTAAGGTATCAATCTCATCTGTATTCTAAAGAAATATACATTACCCATAAATTTGATTATTAGTACAATTATCAATATCCTGCTTTATAAGATATAAGTGGTACCATGGGGACTTCCAAGCAATTCCTACAGTAATTTATAAAAAGTACAGTTAAAAAAAAAGTACCATCAACATCCCCTAATAGTCCAATGCATCAAGGGATAGTTTTTTACTCTACATATCCAAGTTCATGTCAAGTTGTAATCTAGATACCTTTTTTAGAAAGAAGTTTTAAAGAACCTTAAATGATTAGACTTAACACATAGTTTTGAGTGGGCAATCTTCAAAGTTTGAATTAGGATGTTTGTTGGATTTCCTACTGAAGAAATGATTTTGAAGACTTTGCCTTGGGATTATTAGCTATAGCATTCATATCAATTCAAACTCTCCTTCATGCATATGGAAATTCTTCATTATATTTTCCTGCCTTTTTAAACAGGTAAACTTGCAGCTTTCGTTCAATAAGGTTATCAGCCTAGCAGCGTTTCTTAGTCATATATTAAATAAGAATGAACACCTTTAAATGAATACTTCAAGCCCTTTGGTTGAGACCTTATGGCTACAACTTGCCAAAGAATATATGGGAGCAGAGTATTAGGAAAAAAGGAAATAGATTTCCAGCAGATGCAGTAATGGTTGATCACATATAAACACTAAAAATCAGATTTATTCCAACATTAATAAGAGAGGACAAAGTGCCTCCACTGGAAACATGTGACTCATCCTATAAATTATTCTTTTTTTCAATAACATATAAGCAAGTACTGCTCCTAGGTATTCACTCTTAAATAGATTGGTTTTTTCAAATTTTATTGAACTACAATTTCAACCGTCCAGAGGTAGGTATGGCTTTTTTTTTACTATTGGGGTAACAGAAGTTGCAATCTAACACATATGCAAGTCACCAATTGGGTTAGATTATTTGAACTTCTTCCTTCAATCCACCCTGTGTTTTATCTTCCTCAATATACCAACATGCTTTAATCTCTTCTATTTACCTTTGCATACATATCCACAGAACTATTTTAGCAGCCTTATATTTTTACAGATGCATACATGTTGTTCCCTTTCTACTATGGTTTTTGTAGATTCTTTCTTGAAGAAATCAAACTCATTATTTCCAATTGTTTATTAGAAAACCCACCATGGTTCTTTTATATCAATATAATACTAGATTTCATGGTAATGGCTCTATTTTGTTGTGTAGAAACAATACAGTATATCTAATTTTTCCACCAGGGCAACAGAGTTCAAATGATTTTCTTCTAATTTAAAGGCTTCTTTTTAATAGATTGAGGAACTTTCAGTAGTACCCTAATATTAGCCACTATTACCACTTGTCCTCTGAATGTAGTTATAATTTATTTTGAAACACTATTCCCAGGATGTTATATCAAGGGTCTTCATTGGTTTATTCTTGTTTCTAGTTGATTTGTTTCAAAATATAATTCCATTCTCGTTTCTAAGGTCAGATTTGTTTTCCTTGTAAGAATATCCCTACTGCATTTTACCATGTTATTTTATTTATATCAGTCTTTAAGTCAATCACAAGTTCTTCTGTGTCAGACATCACTGCAATATCTAAGCATTTGGCCAGGGTGTTTATGTTTACATCTAGCTTTCATTTATTATGATAAATTCTTTCAGCTTTGCTTTCTCACCTTTACTTGACACTGATTTTCTCTTCTGCTCAGCTCACACCGAGCATGGAGGGAATTAAGTACTCATAGAGCCAAGTGTTATCTGTCACTGGCTGATTGACAGAAAGCACACTGCCTGAAAGCACCGAGACACTATGATTTGCAGAGCAAAGTACAACCTCTGAACTTGTTATGCCCTTCTTGACTGCATATACATTTATGGTGTGACTGCTGATTTGGGATTACCTCAGAAACTCTGTCTTCTTCATTTCCTCTTTCCATGTTATCATATTAGTAAGACAAATAATTGGTTTTCCAACATCTAAAGGTCTGTTTTCCAAATTTCCCATATTTATGAAAAGAACATTTTTCACTTATTTGAGGAATTATTAAGAGTCTAACCTTTCTTTTATTCTTCAAGAACCATTGTGGTACATCAGCTAATGTGGTATATTACAGTATTCGGCTATGTTTCAAGTATCTGAAGATCAAGTTTCTATGTACCCATGATGCTCAAAGGGTAATTTTGGCTTTGCTGCTTTTTCTCATACTAATATTTCATGCAGGACTGTTGTGACAGCAAGATAGAAGATAAATTCTATAAGGATTTCTTGACTTCCTTGTAAGAAAAATAGCATCCAATGGACAGACTGTGAAATGCTTCAACAAAACTGCTTTCTTTCTATTGGTCTTTAAAAGTACATTATCCACATGTTCTTTGCATTTCTTAAATAGACCCAGTATTCCAGGACACTTCCCCAAGTGCTTCTCTGCTACCTCATAGTGGGGGCGGGATTCCACACAGAATAAGCAAAGAATTATAGCATGTGTTTGCCTTGAGTACATAATCTCAGCAGTCCCGTTAAAGAATTATATAGTAAGATACTGGAGGTGGATTACAACTTTAGTGATAATTGCAAATGCATCATTTCATATTGCATGGGACACTTCTGTATTTTACCAAGAAAACTTTATAGATAAGACAATATAAAGGGATAAAAGTTAAATATGAAGTGAGGGTGACCCCATGTGGTTGGAGGGCATTCAATGTGCTATTGAGGAAATGCTGAGGATATTTTGGAGTGCTAATAGTGTTTATGATATGGCTAGATTGAAGTCCTCCAATCAAGGAAGCTGCCATGAAGGAAAAGAAAATCTAAAGCGGCAAAGACAGAATTATAGTACGAATGTAAAAAAAAAAGTTTATCTGTTTTTATCCTGTCTTTACTGTTTTTATAAATATTTCAAAATGGTGAACATACCTAATGCTCCTTCCTCCTATTTCTCCCACAACTATCCAGTGAGTTGATTGGGTTCAGAGTGTGATTGGCTCAAGCCATGAACATGGGAAAGCTCACTGCAGTGAAAAAATGAAATTTATCAACTAGACAAACTTCTTAGATTTTAGTGAAATGGATTGGAATTAGAAATTGAAACAGATTGGACTAGAATCAGGAATGTTCAGCCCAAAGATTATATTTTTATTATACTTTTGAGTTTACAACTCAAGATACCAAAACAAAGAAAGAACAGTCTTGCTTTCATAATCAGGAAGGATTTATTAAGAACAAATACATGGCTATAATGAAATATATAAGACATTGGATGTCCTTTTAATATTATGATTGCCCATGTTTATGCTCAAACCAGTAATGCAAATGAGAGATTGATAAATTTCATGTTTAATTTGAAACTGAAATAATGTGCAAGCAAGATGGTTAAAGACTGACATGCCAAAGTTAGAAATATTAAAGAGGAAAATGTAGTTGGACTAGATGGCTTAAGAAATCAAAATAAAGATTTGTTTATCTTAGAAATTGGCTTGTCAACTTATATCAATCCAATAATATTTTCATTGCTAACAACCAAAATTACACCTACATATAAATGTGTAGAAATGAAATCTAATCTTTTTCTTATCTTATTTATTCAACTTATCTGCCCATCTCATTTGGGCAGTTCAGATTTAAAAGAGCAAAAAAACAAAACCTATATAGATAAGTAGACAAAATCAATGATAACAAAACATTAAAAATAAGTTAAAACAATTTAAAATTAAACGTGGGAGAGTTCCAACCAGTAATTTACAACAATTCGGCAATCTTACAGGCTCCATATCTTAATGGAATCCCCAGGCCTAATAGCAAAGCCATGTCTTTAGTGTTTTCCAAAAAGCCAAAGGTTTTTTTTGGGGGGAATGATGTTCAGGAAGGCAGATATCACAGCAAAAATGATTTTACTTCTGGAAGAGCTCAGTTACAATAGCAAAGACTTGGCAATCATAAACATCCAACTTCTAAGTTATACTAAAATTAAGAAAGTCAGCTAGCTTCCATGATACAATCTTGATCATCTACCCATCATTTTCATGGAGAACATGAAGAATTGCTTTAAAGTCCTGAACATGATAAGGAACCAGATAAACTGGAATGAAATCAAGTAAGTTGCTAAAGATAACTGGAAAAAGAGAATGTCAAAGACCAAGAAACAGAATTAAGTATACAAGATGTTAGAACAAACCATCAGAATTGCCAAAATGACAAAAGTAGCCAAAATGAAAAAGAAAAAGATATCATGAAAGAATTTGGACTGATAGTAACTGATTCTAAGAAGATCAAACTAAGAAGGAAATAGTGTATTGAAATATTGTGCAGTAGATATGTTAACATCCAAAATACCTCAGAAGGAACTCCTTACTTACAAGAACTTGTAGAAGTTTACTTTAGATCACTAAGTTGGAAGGTTATAGGAAGACCTGGCAATGGTGGCTTACACTATCATCACTGCATGCATAAACTACTGTAGCATGATCTATACAGGGTTGCCTTTAAAGACCACCCAGGTTTCAACTGATGCAAAATGCAGAGTCCAAGTGGCACCTTGCCAATGACAATTATTACATCCATTTTAGGGGCCTCCAGTGACTTCCTGTTAGTTTCCAAGTGCAATTTAAAGTCTAGGTTTTCACTGGAATCGAACCATGCTAGGAAAGCACCTGGTTGTCCCCTCAATTTTTAGAAGTCAGGGTGGAGTAAAGAAAGAAAAGACCCAGAAATTTTTCCATTTTCAACTTAGTCCTCTGAAATGGCCTCTCATGAGAAAGGAGCTTGGACCCAAGTCTGGCCACTTTGTGGAAGCTTCTTAAAATAGAGCTTTTTCAGAGGATGTTTGTAGGCTGATCTTGGATGCCTTTTCAAGTTTAGATTTGTCTGTCTGACTGTCATTTTTATTTTTATGTTTTTCTTACTTTTTTATACCGTGAGCCCCTGACAGTTTGCATGTGATTGCTTCTGAATGTAAGTATGATACATAAATATCTAAAGAAATACAGCTTCCTTAAGTTTATTGCAATTAATAATCTCTTAAACTGGAAGTTTTTCCAGTTTAATTGGAAATTGCCTTTCCAGTTAAAACATGGAACTAATCTAACTACCTATTCTTTTGGCCACTTACAAGGCAACACATTTACATATTGTAAAGAAGGATTCAATATGATTCTCCTCTGTTAGTTTAGAAAACTTTAAATCCTTAGATTCTTCCTTTGGACTAAGTAGTAAGGGAGGAGAGGAGGAGTGATTGGAGGAGTTTAGGTTCCCTGATGACAATTAATTCTCTAAATTATTCCCTTCTGGCCTTTCCAGCTAGCCTTTTCTTTTCTAACTACGGTAATCCCAATTCCAGTCTCTTTCCAATAGCTTTTTTTCTCCTCTCTTCTGAGTAGTTAAGCATTTCTCCTACGAGTAATCATTTCCTTACTTCTTGTTCCTGCCTAAGCATTTTCCTTATAATTTCAAGCTGAACATCAGAAGAATTCTGAACTTCTACAAGTTCTATCTTGGCCCCTGCCAAGTCCTTTTCCATGTGTAACTTTCTTATGCAAGATCTTGTGTAGGGCTAAGTATACTTCGAAAATACAATTACAAACTTCTGGAAAGCTCTAGTCCCTCTGGGTCCAAACTAAAGACAGACTTAACAATAAAAAGTCTGCCTTTTATTTCATTCAGTGTTATGGTATTATTTTCTTCCAATATGGTACCATTCCACAGCCAACACCAGTTGAGAGAAGGTTCCAATTAAGTTATGGTACAAACCACAGGTTAGGAGACAAAATGCTTTCCTTTTAAACTTACACAAGCTGGTTTATTATACAAAATATATCCTTCTAACATGTTAAACCTATCCAGTTAAACTACTTATATGTACCTAAAATATATGTGACAATGAATATTTAAAAAAATGAAAATACTTAACAAAATCACAAGTTTTTCTTTTACCCTGCATTTTTAATTGCCTATATTTTCTTTCCTAATCTTCATATTTAAAAACCAAGAGTCTGTTCCTTTTATCCAGGGCTTAGTATCCTTTACCCCACATTTAGCCCTGTATGATCTTCTACCCTTCAGCATTTGTACTTAAGTAGGTGCTGTTGAAGTTTCAAGTAGCCTTGTAATTGCTCCCTTTTACTGAGCTGTTTCTTTGGCTCTCAGTCCTTATCAGTTCATAGTAAGGAGAAAACAATTACTTATTGCTGGTCTGCATCTCTGGAAGAGTTCTGAGGCCACAGTGTTCAGCTTCTCATTTCTCAGCTGTACCAGCTTCTGAATCTCTTTGTTCTCTCACCTATTTTGCTCTGAACTTCTCTATGCATGACTAGTTACTTTAGCTTTGCAATACACTCATCTTCTCTTCTACTAACACCCACCCTGTGCCTTCAGTGTATCACTTTTACCTTCCAATTTTATACAATAGTCAAAATCAATGAAAATGATCTAATATCAATATGGAAAGAGAAAAGCATGGACTAATTTGTCTAAAGCCAGAGTGAACTGCTCTGACCATACCAGTGTAAACCCACAAAGAGTAAGGACAATATTTAGATATTTGAAACCATGTATTTTCTTCTTAACAGTCTTATCACAATTTTCTAATCTACATTGTCCTACTTGCTGTTTTGTAAATTAAAAATAATCTTGATATTGAGAAGTTATATTAGTTTTGCTGCTGGGAAGCTTTCTCTTTATTCTTTGCTTCAGAAAATCCTGCAATGTGTTAATCATAGCCAGGGAAGGTGGAAATGAATTATCAGACAGAAATCTGCTAGTAAGAATTCTTATATTGTAAAAATATGGTTAGATATTAAAAACCTGCTAAGTGTCCTTTAGGATTCAGAGTATAATTAATAAAGAAATAAAGAAAATTGGTAAGACGCAATGTAGCTTCATATGTTGTTCCTCAGTGGAAACAATTTGGTGAATGTCTTTTTATTTATACTACTATTTCATAAATTTTCAGTTTTTTTATAAACTGTCTGAGTTGAAAAGCCAGGATGGTGGAAAATAACAACAATAGAACACAGAAATACTTTATATAAGAATGTATACTGAAATAGAAGACAAGGTCCTTCCTTAGCACCATGGACGGAGATGGAAGTAATATTTATTCATTCATTTATTCAACAGTTTTAACTCCTCATTTTATAATGAAGTTCTTTGAACTTGTTTTAGGTTAAAAATAAGTTTAATATTTATATTAACAGAATATTACTATCAAACCTTTATACATTCTTAAACTTCAAAACTACTAAATCTGAAAAAGCTTCTAAATATAGATAGGGATAATGAATAAAGATAATATTCTTCAGAGTAAATTATATATTCTTATATTAAATACTATTGTCTGAACAGCTTTCAATGATCAATTGATTATGCTAAATGGATTATATTATAGTTGATCAGATGACTTATACTTGTCTTATATGTACATATATATGTATACACAATGTCAATATATACAGACTTTTCAAACTTGATTTTCAAATAACCATAAACTTTAATACAACTCTTCACTTAAACTATGGTAGTTTAAGTCTAGCAAAAATAATTGCATTTTGGCCTACCAGTTACTTTTTTATCAGTCAGAACTTGATCTGGCCATGTGCTAAATTCAATTCATCATTTATCTGGAAGTACATTAGCAATCTGAGAGCATTTTGTTTTGCAATGCAAACATATAAACTACCTGCTTCTTATATTTATTTAAAATATTAAATAGTATTCATATAATAAATGTAAGTTGACACTTGAACCTGAATCTTCTATTCTTAATTTAGCTTCCTTAACTATTACTCTTACTGATTTCTTAGGCAAAGTAATGTAACACTTATCTAGATGCACATACAGTATAAAAAAGTATGGATGCTTTTGCTTTTCACATTCAGAATTTGTTTCAGATCTTTGTTAATATAGTGAAAAATGGCCTGCCATACCTAGCCTACGTTGGTTATCCAATGAGGATTATAATAGGTAAAAATAAACATACTATGTTTGTTATGCACTGTTGCACTAGTACAGTGGTGGTAATCAAATTTTTTTACTACCGGTTATGTGGGCATGGCTCATTTTGTGGGTGTGGCTTGATGGTCATGTGATGGTGGTCATGGATTCAAGGTCTTGTAACCAGGTGGGCGTGGCTTTGTAGCCAGTTGACTGGGTGGAAGTAGTTTGGCAGTCATGTGACTGGGTGGCTGTGGCCAACTCAATGTCACTCATGTCAATGGTGCCTTGCCTGGCCCCTCCCCTCCCAGTCATTCCTTGTCACACCCAGCCTGTACTTTCATGAACCACTGAAAGAGGAAATAGCTCACATGCTTTGTCCAAGATAGGCAAGAGACTTTTAAGGGACTGCCAGAAAGAAGGAGGGGCAATGTATTTTCCAAAGCACCAGAAGGCAAAACAAGAGGCAATGAATGGACACTGAACAAAGAGAGAAGCAACCTAAAACTAAGGAGAAACTTCCTGACAGTGAGAACCAATATAGGTGCAGAAATAT
>JANHFT010006813.1:3490-26136 GCA_032467955.1 Pseudoxenodon macrops | reverse complement strand
AAAGGACAGCCTACACAGTTGCCTAAGACCCCCACCCCATGGGAGTCTGACCACTAATCAGGGCAATTCTTATACAGGAACAAAAAGCTCAGAGGTGAAGCCCAACAAAGGGCATAAAAACTCAGGCACTCCCAGTAACCCTTCCCTTTTCCCTAGTGGTCTTGGAACATGTGATTGCTTCTCCCCCAGGACCTAAAACCATGAGGTCCTGCTGTCCACCATTAAACCATCTTTCCAAGCACTCTCGTGTTTCCAGTGTCTTCATTCCCACTTGGAACAGAACCTAGATGGGACATTTCCTCCAACACAGGTGACACAGCAATGGAAGCACCCTCTGGCTTTCCTCCTAATTGTAAGAATAACATACCCAATTCTGAAAATACTTCAGAATTCTCTTCTGCAGAATAACTTTGGAAGGAATTTTTCATTAAGGAAATTAAGAATTAAGGAAAAAAGAGAAGTTACACATAGGCACACAATTGGTTATAGTATGGATTGGGGAATAAAAACAAATTAATAGATGGAAATATGCAATTGTGGAAGGAAGGCAGCTGCTCTTTTACTGGGCAATTAAGGGGAGCAATGCAATGCTTACAATACGTGCACGTGTATATGTTGAAAACACTGGAAGAGTTCATCCCAGAAGTTCCAGAAACGGTTAGAAAATGGCGCGCATATTTGCGTCTGCTTTTCGTCTTTCTATTTGGAAAAAAAACTCATTTAGCATGTCAGGGAGGGATTCAGCAAACCTCGCCAACACCCCCCCCCTCGTTTCACCTCTTCTGCAATTTCTTTTCTGCAGAAAGTTATGCAATCCTCGGATAAAGGCGGAGAGTGGGCTCACTCTGAGCCTCGCCACTTGGCATAAAAAGCCTGCAGGGGTGGCTGAGGGAGCACTCCAGAATATCCTCCAGCCTCTTCGACCGCAAAAGATGGGACGCCAATTCTTCAGCGCGCCTTTTCTGCTTCTTTTCCTCTTCATGGTCCTGATGCCAGCGACCGGGAACGTCTTGCCAACCCGGAGTAAGCTGGTCTCACTTTTACAGTAGGTCTGAGGGCGAGTGGTGGGGAAGTAAGCGCAGACGCGAAACCTGCAATTGGCTCTCGTGCTCCAGGAACAGCGGCGGCTCCTTTGCCGTCTTTCCTCGAGTCAAGGGTGGGAAAGGCTTATGGGTTCCTCAGTCGAGAAAAGAAATGAAATGAAACGAAGCTCCACCGACAAAGGCCCCTGATTGTATGTGGGCTTGCTGAGGAAGGAAAGGTCTTTAAACGGAAAATTAGTGTAGCGGATTAAAAAAAAAAAAAGTAATAATAACATTAAATACCTTCATTTCGTAGTAATACTAATGCAATTAGTACTAATAACACCATACTTCATTTTATAATAATGCTAATGCAATTAGACATACTAAGAAGAGTTAAGAAAGCTCTTATGTGGTTTAGAAATTTTAGAGAGGATAAAATATAAATGCATTGTAACTCTGTAGAAAAGATCAGAAGCCACTTCTTCATGATGCCCTTTTCTCTTCTTGTTTCTTTTCTTTCCTTAGCAGCCGTGGGCATCTATGGCAACTTTACGACTTTTGGACTTCAACTCCCAGAATTCCTGAGCCGGCAACCCTGCCCTAGAAGGTTGTTTTTCCCCAGTGGTGGTTGATGTCCAGGCTCCCAAGAACGTCCATCCCTTCTCCCACCGGCCTTCCGAGAACAATTATCTCTCCTTCCTGTGATGGCTTACTCCCTCGCGCAGCTGATGCAGATCCTAGCCAAGCTTTTCTGAGCCTTGTGGGATTCCCGCATTAAAAATGGTTACTGTCGCATGCCTCCCATTGTCAGTTTACGTGTCAAGAGAGAGAAAGCAATAATGTTCCTAGCTCGGGGCTAAAGTACCTTATCTTCTTCTCTCTATCTTTTTATTATTATTTTTTTAAAAGATCTTATTCTCCCAGGCAGCTTGGATTTGAAAACAATTTCCATCTGCCGTTTTATTAAAGTGATTTTTTTGTTGTTGCTCCACTGTTAAAAGGATGCTTGTCCTTTTACCAGGGTGGGAAGGATTTTGGAGCAGCTGTGGAAGCAGGAACATCCGGGATGGGGGATGGGTGGGTGGGCTGAGGGTTAAAAAAAAAAAGCACAGCTGCCATTGTGCCAACACCCATGTTGCACAGCAGGACGTTGATTGCAAAGTCACAATGACCATCTTAGTTTTGGAGATCCTTCCTGAAAATGTCCCTCTATCCAGGACCTTACCCATCAGAATGAGTCAGCGGATAGAGGAACAAATTTAGTTGAAATATGTAATATTTAATATTACCTGAGCAGGTGGCAATATCTAGCTGACTTTACAGAATACAGAATAATAATAACAATAATAATAATAATAATAATAATAATAATAATAATAATAATAATAATAATAATAATAATAATAATATTGTTTTTGGGCAACATCTAGAGCATCTAAACAGTGACCCAGTCATAGCAACATATTGGGATCTAGACCTTGCATAACTTGGCAGGGGTCAAACTAGCCATTATTTATTATCTAGCCTTCCTTCAAATCCACTTTATGTCCCTAACAAAGAGGCTGGATTGTGACTTTTGAGCAGAATGACAGAGCAAGTAAGACCTGAACTACTTCTCTTTTGTCTCTTCTGCCTTCTTGCAGCTAGTGAGATTATCATTATAACTGGGATTCCTCTGGCATCTTAGCACTGTAAGAGGCAGAAAGATTCTGTCTTTTTCCTCAGTCCTTTTGAATAATCTTGGTAGACAATCGTGGATCACAAAATCTTCTTAGCAGGCTCCTGCATCATGAAAAGGAGGCATAATCTTGTAAGAAACTTGAAAGACAGTTAAGCACCAGCAAGCAGAAGTATGGATCCCCGTTGTGGTGAGTGGATTTTGCAAAAAAAAAAATTGCAGTGCAGGCAATTATGATCTTACTGTGCATTGTTGGCCCAGCTATACAATTTAAAAGCCCTGCTATATTAAATCTCCGAACACAAAGCTAATGCTCTAAGGCCTTTATAAATTCAACAAACACAGAATTAAAAGATGAAAGAACAGTAAAAATAATTCTATATTATAGCTGTGCAGTTAAAGCAATGAGAAAAAGCAGGGGAAGTGTCAAGGTCATAGACTAATACTTGCTTGAGGTTGTGGCTTTTAGAGTCCCCCGTCCCCCCTCACATGATTCTTAAAAGGAAACAGAGGTTGTAAAGATTCTGGTATTTTAAGACTTGCCTTCTGGAAAGCATGGGAGCCTAAGTAGTTTGGGTTAGTAACAGAAACATGAAATGAACCCAATCTATTGGATTGAAGATATGAAAATATTCCATATTTATACATACACACACAATCACAAAAGGCTTCAAATTTTGCTTCATGAACACAACTTTTACTTGTTAAAAAAAAGTCCAGTTTAATATTGTAATTGCACTGGAAGCTGATTTAGTAGCTGAATGGATGCTTTATCCTCCCCCCCCCTTCCGCCATAAATTTATTTTAGATCACTGTGGAACTTTCTAAATAGATAAGGAGATGAATCCATCAGTGGAGGAACACAGTAGCTTCTTTCCAAATGGATGGATGTCCTATGGAGCCTGAAGATACATCCACAGCATTATATGATTCTGGTCATAAGTAAATGAGTACCGTATTTTTTGGAGTATAAGACGCACCGGTGTATAAGACGCACCGGTGTATAAGATGCACCAAGATTTCAAAGAGGTAAATAAGGGGGAAAAAGTTTTTGTTTTCCCCAGTCCACAGAAACACTCTGCAAGCCTCCCAAACCCTCTGAGCACCCCGTTTTTTGCAAAAAATGGGTAAAAAACGGCACATTTTTTGCAAAAATGAGGGCATTTCTGCCTTTCCCCAGTCCACAGAAACACTCTGCAAGCTTCCAAACCCTCTGAGCACCCCATTTTTCTCAAAAACGGGTGAAAAATGGTACATTTTTCGCAAAAACAGGGGCATTTCTGGCTTCCCCCAGCCCGGCAGCGAACCGCCGGCAAGGTAAATTAGAACCCACCCCTGACCCCCTACTATGGACCAATAACTGACATGGATTAAGAATATCTACAATGTATAAATGGGGTATTTAAAAATGCAGTGTGTGTATAGTGTTTAATACATTAGACTGGGTTGGGAGTTTCCATGTTTAAGTCCATCCTCTATTTCAGCTTAACTATTCCTAAATATAGTTCTAGGAAAAAATTGGAGGATGGAATGCTGTCTATAGTAGTGGCCAAAATTGTGGAAACCTTTTGGGAAAAGTGTACAGTATTTTTTAGGTTTGATGGCTAATAACAGCACTTTGTTTTGTAGTAGTACCATAAAATTATATATCAGTGGAAAGATAATTTAATCAAGAATGTAATGCAACAAAGTTTGTTCAATTATCTGTATTCTATAAAAAGTTATAGCCAAATAACCAGAAAAAGGAAGCACAACTTGCTTAGGTTGATATCAGGTAGCTTTCCTTCATCTGATTGTAGCCAATGAGCATGAGTGTTTAGAGAGCGCCAATCAGGTATCATCTTGTTTTGGCAATGAGCCAATCGGATTGCAGTAGGATTCAGTTATTTATACCATGTATTGAAGCTGAGAGGAAGACATTTGTCAGTGTATTATTTGATCGCTATCAAGTTGGTTGGTTTTTTTTTTTTCTTTCATTTAGTGAGCTTGTAAAACATAATAAAATTAAAGTAATGGTGTGAAGAGTTGACTGGTCGCCCAAAAAGCGATGTAAAATAGCATTATCAAGTGAACAAGGCTACTCAGTCATGACAAAACCACACTGATAAGGCAGGAAAAGGTGCACAACAGCAAGTGATGTCAGAAGAATTAAGAGACTGTGGCCTACGTGACAAAAGAAAATCTGTTTTTTTCTATGGTGATAATTTTTGTATATCTTGTTTTTTCTACGTGTTTCACTTTTCTTCTTTATAACTGCTATTCTAATAGCAAATCCCTCATAAAGCTATTACATTACGTTCTTGATTAAATTATCTTTCCATTGATATATAATTTTATGGTACTACTCCAAAAAAAAACCTGGTGTTATTAGCCATATTATGAACAAAAGATGGAACAGAAATCTAAGAAATAAAAATAAATATTTTTATTTCACAGTCCTGAATTGGTTTACAGCCTCTTTTTAAGTCAGATTTGTGGCCTTGTACTTAATAATCTGTATTGCCTCTTAACATTCCAATTCTATCAATGCCTCTTATCCCTCAGAGTGTGTGTTTGTCTTTGAGTCTCCTAGTGACTGCCTGGACAAATCTCTGCAGTTTTTTTGGCAAGATTTTGGAAATGGTTTGCCATTTCTGGCTTGACAGAGAATGACTACGCCAAGGCCACCCAACTAGCTTTCTGCCTAAGGCAGTCTAAAACTCACTGTCTCCCACTTTCTAACCAGGTGCCTTAACTACTAAATCAGATTGGATCTTTGGTAGTTCTACATACATTACATTCAAGTAATTCTCCTGGTATTTAAATATTGTGTTTATGACTGTATTTATCATACACATTTTAGCATTTTTTTCCACAACAGTCCAGCTTATTTAAATTATTGAACCTAAGTCCTATTGCAAGCAATGAAATTTGAATTAGATGCTTTCAATTTGTTCCATTTGTATTTCATTTTAACTGTAGATAGTCTATATAGCTATAATGTAGAAAATTTTAAACCCAGAAGTAATTAACAGAGAATTAACAAAGACCAGGATATTAGTTGAATAAGTAAAGGTAAATTTTAAAAAGGCACGGAAATGGGATACAATTTTTTAGAAAAAATTCTAACATTATTCACACTAATATTGCAGAAATGGAATCTGTGGAATTACCTGTTAGCGCCTGTTTCTTCCTTCTATCATCATTGATATACTACATACCAGTAGCAAAAATGATTTATGTCACATAGAATCACTCATTTCCTTTCTACACCAATAATGTACTGCATCTCCCATATTTAAAATTATAACTCTTCCTAAACTAATTTTATTTTTAATCTCAGTAACAATCACATAGTGTAATATTCCTTGACATATTATGAAACAAAAAGAGATCCAAAGCAATTGCAGAAAGATGAAAAAAGTTAAAACTACTAGGGAATGCTCTGTGGAATTATCAAGACAGGAAAACTTTGCAGATGTTACTGTCTCTCTAGAGGAATAAATGCTTGCATTTTAATATTCTCAACAGCTGGTTCCTGTTGCATGCCATCAGGATGATTCAGCTACCTACCAGAAACATCAGAAGTAGCAAATATACTCATAAACAATTTTTTTCCAATTTCTAGGTTAGTCCAATTACTTTAATGAACTTATTTTTAATTAAATTATTACTAACAGCTTCAAACTATTCAACTGTATGGAAAGATGGTGAACCACACTTGCTCTTTCATAATATGGTATATATCTTAATCTTTACTTAAATGTGACTATCAACACCTGTCTTAGTATTTGTTTGCTTGTTTGTTTATTTAGCAGATTTATATAATCACCCAACTCACACTGAAAGTGACTTCACAAAACCCAGAATTTAATTTTTTAAATACACCCTATAATAAAACTTATTAAACAATCCATCCCTAAACTCCACTCCCTAGTTCCTGTATGATTGATTGGCAAATGGCATCTTTTAACCTGAAATCTGATTTAGGGGTATGCATACAGGGCCATCTGAAATTAGTGTTCTTATTTCATACAAAATCACATTTTAATTTCTTTAGATCCTAATTTAAACTACTAAGTAAGTTCATGATGGAAAGTTTATTATCTATTCTTCTTCTACATTGATATCAGTTTAATTTGGTTAGTAATTTGGTCCTCCTAAAGGAAGGATAGAAACGTAAAGGATGAGTTGTTCAGCTGAATACTGAAAGAGAGACAGAAGTTGCTACTTCCCATCTTAAACTCTAAACCAATGAGTTTAACAAGTTAAATTATTACTTGATCATTCTCTGCTAATCATTAAAAAAATCAAAAGCAGAATGTTATAATGAGAAGCAATAAAGTAAATGGCTATAGTAGAACTCTCAGGTGAGAAGGAAGGAAGGAAGGAAGGAAAGAAGGAAGGGAAGAAGGAAGGGAAGGGGAGGGAAGGGAAGGAGGGATAGAAGATAGTTCCAGGACATAGAAACTATAAATTCCTGTTTATTTTTTGCTAGTCTGATCCTGGATATTTCCAGATTTTGTTTTGATTTTGCACCAATTCTGCTCTAGTGTTAGAAATGTAAGAAGAGTAGGAATGACACTATGATTAATATATAATTAGCTTGGATTTCCTCTTTGTTGTATCTATTAGTTTTCAAACTACTTAGAAAAAAACAGTAAGGAGGAAATGAGCAACACAAGAATTGCAATTTTTCAGCAGGTGCAGACAAAAATGTAGAGTTAAGGCAAGATGGTACATGTTGTTCTTGGATAAGATTGATTACATGTACCTTCTTTATCTGTTGCTGGCTGTGCATTAATGAATGTGGATTCATATTGCAGACCTTTAAAATGAAATGTTCCTTTTCTTTCACATATTTTATAAAAGGACAAGCAACTTTGTAAACATTTTTGTTAGAAAATATGTACTAAAATTACATAAGAGATTCCTCATTCAATAAAAAAAGGGGACACGTAAAATTTAATAGCTATTTTCAGTAGCCTAGAAAATAAATACTGCTACAAGAAGAGGGCAAGAACCTGTTCCTGAATTAGTTCTAGGTCTAATGGTTTATGTTACAGAAGGATAGATTTTGACTAAACAGTAGAAAAAAAATTGCTTCATGACAAGAGCAGTTTAACAAAAGATGGGGAAAGAAGGTAGACTCAGCTTTGCTGGAGGTTTTCTAGCAAACTATTGATATGCTTTCTCAACACCATACAATATGTTTTACTTCTGGATTTCCTGCACTGAGGAAGACTTTAGATTAGATGATTTAAAAATATAGTTTAATTCTAATCTCCAGAGTATACACATTTATTTTGTTCAGGATGCAATCAATGTAATTACTGTTTTACATTAATTGTGTAAACTATGCAATTACAACATGATTTGTGTGAAAAAGTAATAAAAATATTTTCATTTTCTATACCATTATAGAAAAATGATTTCTCAGTAAGGGAAAATTTCAAAATGAATTGAAGTCATTTTATTTTCTAAAATCGGAAAATACCTAATAAATTATGTTGTGAGAATGTAACTTTAAAATACAAAAAATAATTAATTTATTTTTTGTTAAATGTAGTCCAAGAACGCGACCATTAATATTTTCATAAAATTATTCTGTAAGAAAAGCCATTATATATATTCTGTGAAGCCAGCCACTGCTAGTATTAATATAGATCAAATCTTATGTACTGAAATATTTTACCACAAAATAATTTTGGGTTTTCAAACATACAAAATATATTACTAATGTTTGTACATGTATAGCATAAATATTGATAATATGAGGATGAAAGCCACAGTTTTAAATAGATTTTTCCCTCCTTGAATAGAGTCTGGATTAGGGTTGTATCTCTGCCAATTGATCTTCTCAACACTTAAGCACAGATAAATGGCAGTATCTTCACCATCTGCAAAATAAGCATTTCTACATACCATACTTCTGAATGATTAGGCATTAATGGCTTGTGGGGCAGGATTAAAATAAATAAATGACACGAAATACATGACAAACAAATGTGTGGTTATAACAGCTGATCCACATGTAGATTCAAGACTAACTTTTTAACAGAGCAAAGTTTAAAATATTGAAATAACAAAATAAAAAAAGAAAAATACATGAAATCAAATAGAAAATATAACAAATAGAGTAACTCCAACTTACATTTGAAGAACCAGTGTGGGTCCTGTAATTAGAACAAGAGCTCAGAATGAATGTCTGCAAATTTTGCTCTGGCTCTTATGTAGCTTGGCCAACATGGACTCAACGAAGCTGTGTGACAATGCTTGTTCACCTGTAAAATAGAATGCATTTACTTAAGTACTTATATGACAACCTCTGGAAATTTATTAATAACTCTAAAGAATTTACAGAAGTACCTAAATTGCCAATCACAAACAAATATCTGGAAAAAAAACATGCTACAGCAAATTAAACAAAAACAGAATTGAAAGGTTTTATTAATGCTTTTATTTCAAACAGAGTATAACTAGGATAACTTTCTGGAGAAAAAAAACTATTTTTTAGTTGTTGATAAAATACTAAAGCCTGATGCACTTTTACAATTAAATATTTATAACAAGAGTTTATAGATTATGAAGGGTAGAAAAAAAAAAAGCCCTTTCCTACAGAACTAGTGACACCATGAACACGGAGTAAGGAAAAGGCACAACCTAATGTATGCAGGATGTTCAATACTTTAAAAGTCTCTGCTAGCATTTAGAAATGGGTCTAGAAAGCAAACAGGCAATCAGTGCAGGTGTGTTAAGAAAAGAATAATTTGCCTCTTATGGCTCATCTACATACGTTAGTGGGCTGCAGAATTTTGAATTAAGATGCAATTTCTGAACAATCTTTAAAGATAACCACACCTAGCATACTGCAGTAATCCACATGGGAAATTTTTGTAACCTGAATCTCCTGAACCAAACCCTGATTTGATGGAAATGACTGCAGGCAACTTATCAGACTGATAAAAGGCACTAATCAAATAAACAACTGCTATTTAGGAACCTTACAACAATATAGGTTTTAACAAGTGCTCCAGTCTACAAAATGTGTTCTTTATGGGAAATATAATGATATCAAAGACACACCAGCTTAAGGCAATTTTGTCTTGTCTACATTAATCTTTAGTAACTCACTTATACCTTCATTCAAGTATTTCTTCAAGAAAAATGTCTGTTTTTGATTTAATTGAAATCAAATCAGAAATATTATCACAAAACTGATGTCAGAATTCTCAAGAAATAGAAATAAATTCCCAGTAATACTAAAAAAATGCAAAAGTAATACAAATAACAAAATCATACAATG
The DNA here is from genome assembly GCA_032467955.1 of Pseudoxenodon macrops. Taxonomy (NCBI): domain Eukaryota; kingdom Metazoa; phylum Chordata; class Lepidosauria; order Squamata; family Pseudoxenodontidae; genus Pseudoxenodon; species Pseudoxenodon macrops. The sequence goes on along the minus strand of JANHFT010006813.1, from coordinate 16,148 downwards.
AATTAAAAATTAAGTCAATATCACCATTGTAGAATTGTTTGAATGGTGTTGAAGTTTTTTTTTAAATGACGATTCTATCAAGTATTCTAAATCTGTAGTTGAAGTTACTGAACTACAACTCCCAAAATTCCCTACCAATGGCCAAGTTGATTCAACAAGATAGGATGGATTAAAGTTCTCATTCAAGATTCAGATTTGAGATTATCATAAAAGTCAACATCACTAATTATTACAGAATTTTTGGAAGGGTGTTGAATTTTTTTTTAATGATGATTCTATCAAGTATTCTGAATCTGTAGTTGATATTACTGAACTACAGCTCCCACATTTCCCAACAATGGCCAAGTTGATCCAACAAGATATGATGGGTTAAAGTTCTTAACTCTAAATGTGCATCCTCATTCAGGTTCTCCTATATTTGTGTTCTTCAGTGAAATGTAGCCATTTTGGTAGTAGCTTGGTATGCGTATTTATAGCTTATTTTTAAATAGTTTATCTATTTGAATTTTTTTTAAAATGTATGAAATTAAAAGTTAATAATATATAGCTTTCCTTAAGTTTCATAATTTTAAAGTGCACTTCATAATTTGAAACTACTAATTATCATGTAACAAAATTCTTAGAGAATGATGCAGATATTTACATATATTTAGAATCTAGGCTATAAAAAGAATGTATAAAAGGAAGAAGAAAAATGGATTCCCATCAGTGAGAAAGTTGAAGTAAAAAGTAAAGTAAAAGTAAAGCAAAATGCAACTTAAAAAAAAAAAATCTTCAAGTATCCCACTATTATTTCAGGGAAAAAATGAGTGTCCAGAGGATAAAATGAGTAGAATTTGTCCTAATTTGCTTGTTATATCCTTAATATGTTGTCATATCTAAGATTGCTGTATGAACTCTGTAACGCTAAGAATACATTTAGGACTCAGAAAGTACTTAATTTCTTTTTAAAGAAAAACAACAGCTGATCCCCTCCCAGGCAAAGCTTTTGGCAACTTTCTAAACACACATAATTTTCTCTGGTACATCCTGATTCTCTGGCCAGAAAAATAATTATAGAACTTATTTGCTGCAGGAAAGGAGAAGAAACTGTTTCTCACGCTACATCTGTATGCTTTCTGGGATACGTGGTAGAGATTAACAGATCACAGAGAAATTTTATTATTTAGAGCAATGAAAAGACTGCATTAACAGGCTAGTTCCTTTGCTACTCATAATATGGTCAGAACTTTAAAAGACTGGCAGAGTATAAAATGAGTCTTTCAGGTATGCCAAGAGAATTCTTAATAGAAGGATTCAGTTCAATTCAAAATTTCACTGAGAACAATAGAGGGTATATACCCTTACACATCTCAGCTGTAACATAAAAATTGTATTCCGTAACTTCAGGGGGGGGGGGAAGTTAAGAAAAATAATGGGCAATGTACTGTATAACACAAAAATAAGTTGAATAGTAAGATTTAAATCTGAACTTTTATTAGTCTCAAAACTTAAGGCAGTGTTGAAATGAACCAGTGTAAAATTGTTAAGACATACCAAGTATTGTTCAAACAATATATCTCATCTTTTAAAAAAGGCAATCCTATATTATGAGTTAACAATGGTGAAAAATTATAGTTTAATATAAAATCACACCTATACTCCTTGGACATTATTTTTTTCAATATATTGTTCTTAAATAGAAAGGATAACATATTAGTGTGTAAGTATTACCTGAAAACAAAGTTCTAACAGTACAACCTTATGCAAAAATAAGCCTTGGTTTGAAGGAACCATGTATAGGTAAATAAGAATAAGATTACAGTCACTGATTCCTAGGAAGAAATGTTTTACTTATGTAATATTAAGAACAGCAAAACTGAACCCAAACTACAAAGCTTCCTGTGATAAGCCTCAATTGAGGCTTATCACTAATGAATCACCGCTTCGTTTTATTTCTATAGAAGCTATTATATTTCAGGAAAATATTTCATTATAAATCTGTGAAACTTTAATGCTTTTATCATGCTAAAGGAGAATCTATTATATTTTTAGTAGTTATTTTTCTACCTGCCTTTAAACTACACTGATGTGTACCAATGACACACGTGTAACATAAACTAGTTGGCAAAAATCCAGCCATATATATTTGGAATGCTTATCACAGACTTCCATGTTCATTACTAAAAATCAAAACAAACTCTGTTAAGCATAACATATAGAACTTCTTTCTACCGTTAAAGCTCTCAATTGTAATTTTACTCTCGTTTCTGTACTGATTGACAAATCAACAAAAGTAACACTTTATTGCAGGACAGGAAAATATTTACCTTTCCAAAGGACAAACTAAAGTTTTTCAAGAAAGTATTATCAGAAACATTAAGTGATGAGTAAACATACACATTGAACAGGTGTCACTGTTGAATTGTTAGGAATTCAGAAAATCAGAAGACAGAATTTCTTTCTAACCTTGCTTATGAGAAAATGTCATAAATATGTATTTACATGCTGAACAGTGTAGACTAGTCACATTCACAGTCTTGACATATATATGCAGATAAATCAATGAATAATGTAATTATGGTACATATAAAAACACATAATACGTGCATCATGTATTGTGCTTACTTCAAAACCATTTTTTCTAAGCAGCAGGAAAAAGAATTGATATGTCGATATGAAATGAAGGTTTAATGCAAAATCAAACCAAATCTTTGCATTTAATTACAGTTTCTACAGTCATATTTATATGTCAGAGAATAGGTCAAGAGGGAAGAAAGGAAATATTTGAAAATGGCTTAAAATTATTACAAGGGGTCATAATTTCTGAAGAAAAGTCTGCCTTTCCAGGATATGAAGTATGATACTATAATGGGTCAACACTGGATTTACTTTTTGTTAAAACAAATAAGTAGCATTAAGATGCCTCTCTTATATTTTCTTACTTCAGAGCTTATACATTACTACTTGTTTAAGAACGGAGACTGTGGAAGCTGAATAAGGATACCTAATAAATATAGCTAAAGGAAATTTGAAATGCAGTTTTCCCAACACACACATATATATAAATATTCTGGCAAGTGTTCTAATTTTATTGTTTATTTGGGGAAAATCAGAAAAAGAAGTTATAAAAAAAGGACGATCTCAGAATTTTAAACTAGTAGTGTTAATGGAAACTGAGTGAATAAAAGCCAGTATATAAATGATTAATGAGACACAGATGATATATATCCAATTTGGCTCACAAAATTAAAATATATCTCTCGACTCAAAATGGAACATGGGATCTTTTAATTTTGGGGTGAAATTAACTCTAGACAACTAAGTATTTGTTTTCTCAAATATATATAGATTGTATACAGTACACATATACAGAAACAAGTTGGATTTGAAGGAGCTTCATGCAAAAACAATTTTAGAAGACAGCATGTAAAATAGTATTTGTTAAAGAAGATATATATTCTGTGATTTGTTATACAGTTTTCTGATTATTATACAGTTTTCTCACATATCCCAATTCTGTATAATTTTATATAAAAACTTGGTTGGTCATATAACTTTCAAGTAAATATATATAGGAAACAAAAGCAGAAAATATCTTCAGTGACAGCATTCTAAATGGCAACTTTATCAATATTTGGATTTTCTGGAATTACATGTTAAATTATATGAAATAATAAGGCAAGTCCAACATAAAAACTGAGGTAGTAAATGAAATTTATAATCTCTAAATATACCCTATCATGGCAAAAACTAACTTAAGAACTTTTCTGGGAAGTTCAGCAAAGGAAAAATAAAGATTAGAAACATTTTACTTTCTTAAAGTATTTTGAACTTCCTAGGACCTGTGATTAGAAACATTCACATACTTTTTTTCCCTACCCATGGGAATAAATATATTTCAAAATGCTAAAAAATCCATACATTTTTCATCTTATTTTAAGTAATATTATAAGTTTTTTTTCCCTCTGCAGGACTTTACTTCTGGCTGAACTTCCACTATAATCCACTTGGATACATACAGATCACAAACCTTTGGAAGTTCATTTTCAAAGTAAGGTGATATAAATTTTATACAGGTATAAATGACTACGCAAATCTAATTTATATATGAATATAAATTCTAGGATTATATCTCACATTAGCAACAACATGACTCCTAGATACTGTTGCAAAGGAGGAATGTCAGAAAGAATATGTAAACATATGAATATGTGTACACTTAAGAAAAAGGCAATGTAGGTAAACACCTATACGAACTAAATTTGGGCAGTTTAACTTAAATCAAATTAGGGAATGAAATCGTTGTATCCTTATGGGAAGCACATAAAAAAGTAAAGGAAAGCAAAGATTACACATAGGCAGAAACACAGAAGGGGGAAAAAGAATTAAAGGAAAACAGGCCCATTCTGCTAACGGGAGCTCAGCTAAAGAGTCATATGATATCTAAAAGCGCAGGACATGTAGCCAGGAGCTGGAAAGGATTGCTTCAAGGAAGAAAGAGCCAGTGTGTTTCTGCTCAAAGAGCTTTTCTTTCCGTTTTCTTTTTCCCCCCCTCCTTCATCTGTTTCCCTCTCTTTTCTTCTCTACTGTGAATGCCCTAGTCTTAGGTTAGATTCAAAAAGAATATCAGGAAAAATCTATCCTCTTTCTTCCTTTTCTGCAGGTATCTGATGGAAGATTACTCTTAGTGAGAAGGGGTTTATATAGATTTTGGCACTGACTATCCCTCCCTTCTGTTCCTACTTCTGAGATTCCAGATAGAAAATAGACATATATTCTACAGAACAAATTAAAAGCAAGCAAAAGAATAAAAAAGGCAGAAAATATAAATAAGCTTCCTATTAATAAAGAAGTTCAAAGGTATTAGTTATTTTATTATATTTTAATGTAAAATAATAAATATGGAAATGTTGCAATTTGGTATTTAATTTTATTTTCATGAAGATAATTGCAAATAACGCACAGTTAAAAGTTGTTCAATTTATACTATATTTAGAAAGCTAAATATATTAGCTTCCAGTATTTCGGAATCATCTTTTCTTTTCACAAAATATTTCAGGTTCATTCATGGAGAGTCCTAAAAGTAGGGAGGGCTCCTGAGGTAACTTATATTTACATGGTGTAGCTAGTTTCACTTTTATTGTTGCAATAAAGTTACTGCAGTATTGTAATAGTAAAATGTACGACAACTTATCTTTCAGTCTCATTGTGTACAAATATTTCCTCCAAAATAATATCTATTAAGTACGTGAGATTCCAAAAATGTGCAGAAAATGCAACTTATCGCTTCTTTAAAGAAAAAGATATTACTAGTAACATTATCAGTCTTTGGTATCCTAAAACAGTTGCTATAATTATTTCATATTTTTAATCTCTTTAAAATCATATTTAACGCAATGTACAGTACTTGCTGTACTAAACTGCAATTTTTCTTATTAGAAATGGGTATTAGTAGCTATGACTTTCATTAAAAGCAACTCCTTTTGAGCTTATACATGTTCCGAAGCTTACATGGTTGAAATATATTTAATAGCATGAAAAACTATTGGTTTTAGTATACTTCTATGTAGCATTTTTTTAATTAATAGATCTTTTGATTCATTATCTTATATTACTAACCAAAGTAATGCTGTTTACGTAGACACCCAAATACATATTTTAATATACATAAAATATAATGTGTGCCCAAAACATGTAATATAAACATAACCAGGTGCAAAAATGACAAGTAGATAGCAAAACAATTTACAATTCTGAAAAGCCTTGCAAACCATTTTTATTCAGAAGCAGACAAACCATACACACGTTCCTTCCACACAGTACTAAGTTTTGAAGGCCAGGTGGCCAAAAGTGGAAGGATTGCCCATTCACATCCTAATTTTGCTTAATTGAATCTTTCCTATTCCCCTTACCTCTATTGCCCAGGTAAAATGCCTTGAGAAGTAGAAAAAAAGAAAACAGGGAGGAAGGAAGAGAAAAGGCAGAGAGCAGCCTAACTTTTATGTAAGGAACCCCCATCAGGTAAAAGTTAGCAAAGCAACAGCTACATTGTTAAAAAAAATGTTATTTTGAAAAGGGCTAACAGGGAAAAAAAATGAAACTATTTCCTCCTTTTTTTGCATTACGAAGAGGGGGGGGGAATAAATCCTTTTCCTTTTTTCTTCTTTTGGTGCTGCTACGGATTCTTTTCTGTTGGAAAGGAGAGGGAGGACCTTAAAAACAGAGGGGGGAACATCTTAAGCGTCAAGCTAGCAGTCCCCTCTTTTCCTTTGTAAAGAACTCTTTGTTCTCTACTGAAAATGCTGGAGGAAGGAGAGAGAGAGAGAGAGAGAGAAATCGCCGGGCAGCGACTCCCTGAAACAAGTGCAAAACACTTAGAGGCTTTTGGGCTGGCTCGGAGCCAAGAACCCTCCCGCTGTCTGGTTAGGAAAAGAGGAAAAAGAGAGGGGAGAGAGAGAGAGAGGCAGTGCGCGCGAGAGAGCGGGAAGCGCGGAGGGGGGGGGGGGAGAGAGAAAGAGAAACATTGGCGCTTCCTTTAATAGACATAGGAAGCGGGATTTTTTTTTTTTTGAAAACTGGCGGTCAAGCGTTAAGTAACTCCCCGCCTAAATCCACCTGCTCAGAATGAACTTGGGTAACCCCTTTTGGGGTGGGGGGTGTTTGCCTGAAGAGAACCACCTACTCCAGACTCTTTTCCCCTCCGCCGCTGCTGCCCTGCTCCCATTCTTCTTGCTCCCGTCACACCAATGCCCACGGCGCNNNNCCTCCCGCCCCTCGCAGCAATAACAAACACACAAAAATGCACGCTCGCACCATCTCCTCCAAAAGAAGAAGAAGAAGAAAAGATAAAAGAAAAAGGCGCCTTTCCTTCTCGGTTGCGACGCGATGATAAGGGGTAGCGAACATCTCATACCTGGTGTGAATGCTAATCAGCCAGGAGTTCTTCTTTTCCCCAAGACAGGGAACTGTATCCTTCCAAATTTATTAGAACCTCCTCCACTGCCTCTTTCAAAAACCTTCTTTGTCACCCTCTTCCCAAGTCCTGATAGACTTTTTTTTTTAAATAAAAAAAATGGCTTCGGAGCTCCTTCTATTCTTGATATTGATTCTCTCTCTCTCTTTCTGTCTCCCCCCACCCCTCCTCCTTTCTCCTGTCTCTGTCTCTTCTGAGTGGTCTATTGATAAGTCCCCAGAGGCACTGGGTCAGCCTGCCCGTAGGAAACCAGACACAATGCACAAATCTCCGAGTGCCATTCTGCCATCAGCAAGCAGACCACGTTTAGGAGAGAAGAGGAAAAACACACACACACAACAGTAGAGCAAAAGACTCTGTGTGTGAGTGTGAGTGTGTGTGTGTGTGTGTGTATGAGAGAGAGAGAGAGAGAGAGAGAGACTGATTGGAACAGGAGGGAGTGAGAGAGCGATACTGCCAGTCAGGTTAATCATCCCTACTTTAATTAGCTGTTCGGCTTAGACATAAAACAATTGAATTTGAATGATCTGTCAGTGGGCTCGGCTGAACCAAAAGGGAAACGAGAATATTACAAAAAAGCTGTTGGTGGATTCTGATAAGCTAGACTGGAAATCCTCAAAGGGTAACTATTAAAACTTGCACAAAACAAAAAGTATAAATACAAATAAAATTATAGCATAAGCTAATTCCCTAACTGCTGTAGATCCCCATCTTTCTCTCTGCCCCCCCTTTAACTATGTTAGATGCAGATTAAATGCAAACATATATAAATTCCAAAGATATTCAGATCTGTAAGTTGGCCAAGGAGAGGGGGGGGGATGAGCAGCCAATATTTTAAAAATAAAATCTACAAAAACTTTTTTGAATTTTCTTCTACAAAAAAAGAATCAACACTGTCAAATGTATATACTTAAATTACGGTGGGCTAAAGACACAATAAAATAGCAGGGCCTCCTTTATCAGACGGAATCAGATGGACATTACCTAGTGTATTTCTGGAGGCTAAAACAATAAAGACTGGAAACAGTGCCTGTTTCACTTCTTCCTGAAACATAGCAGCCCTGCTCTGTAAGACTCAAGGCCCATCTTATCCAGCATCTACTGGCCATCTACTTCTTGGAGCTTGTGGTTGTTACGGGTGATATATACACTCAGTACAAAATCAGAGTAAGTACAGTAGAGCATCACTATGGCTGCCAATTGGACTTTCGTTCTTGATACAAGTAGGCAATTCCAGGAAAGTGACTTTTGTTTCTCACAGTGGAGAGAAAAATAAACTGCTTTCTCTTCACATATAATACCAATCTTGTTACCCCAATCCATAGACACATAACATAGCATAACAAGTGCTACTGGACCCTCTGCCTTCCAAAAAGAGTATTTATTGGTAGAAAAGAACCAGCTGCTTAGAGTTTGATTTTTCACTTAAGAGACAGAACACTAGGGTAAAATTAGACAATAAAAGAAATTTGTGTCATCTTGTCCTACTTTTGGTTTTCATATTCTTAATTGTTAGGAAATAGTGGCCCTATACATTTTGGAATCATTTTTCATATGGTGAAAGGCCAATGCTTTAGTAGCCTTCTTGTTTACAAAAAAACCACAAATACAAGGAAAGGGATTTAAAACAATTGCAATGAAGCCAGTGGAGTTTATTTATAATTGCCCCATATCTTTGTGAGTTGCTTGCAATTTTTTTTTAAATAAAGAGATAAGGATTATGTTTTCCACACCCTCCATTTGGTGGTCCCAACCTGGATCAGTTCACCATTGTTTTCACCCAATTGACAATTGCTCTAGGAACAAAGAGCTGAATAGCAGCACATTCTGGTCCATTCTACTGGCCAGGAGACCTAGAACTATCAACTGCTATTTAAGCAAGAAGACTTAACATGGGAAAATCACCATAGCCCATCTAAATAAAAATGCACTTTATAATTTACCACTCTGGTCAATCTCTTACTATGTGCGACTTCTTTTTTAGTTAGTAACTTTATAGATATTATAACCTAGCTTCTCAATATCTATTCATTAAGCAAAGCAAACCATAGAATTAAAAAAGAGCAAAGTCTATGGTAATAAGTAGATAAGGGTTCATGAGTTCTGTAAGACTGAAAGGCAATGCTATGTAGTATGAATAAGCAATCTGTTATAGTACAGAAAATCTTTCAGAAAAGTGGAAAATTCTAAGTTAAAAAAAAGAAAAAACAGGTGCAGAATAATTTATTCATTCAGACCTTGGATGCAATCTGAGGTACAAATGGATTACTCTTGGTGATAAGACATCATACTGAAGTATGCTGTACAGCAAGCAGGGGAAATATTTATGACACCTCTGAAAACCTGCCATAAATTGTACCTGAAAGAGGGAAATATGTAACATGCAATTGCAAAGCATGCTATTTGTATGTTCCATGATATATAAGCAAAATTCCATTTAATATGTTAATACCAATATGATAATGATAAATGCTACAAAATATTTTTGTACCTACAGTTTATTATTAAGCTTCTGCTTCCTATCATTATCAGTTCAAATAAATTACTCTCAAGAAATGCAATACATTATTATTCTGAATGTTATGAAAATTATCTTAATTCTATAAATTTCAAATTCAGTAAATATCAGCTATAAATAAATAAATGCACTGAATTTATAAACAGTAATTCAATATAAATCACTTTGCAAATGTTGGAAGAAATATCTATCTGGGTTCAGCTCCAAGTGGGGAAAAAGACACTGGAAACATGGTGGCTGCTTGGAAAGATGGTTTAATGGTGGACAGCAGGACCACATGGTTTGAGGTCCTGGGGAAAAGCCAATCACATGTTTCAAGATGTTGAAGACCACTAGAAAGGGTGGATTGCTGGGAGTTTTATGCCCTCTGTTGGGCTCCATCCCAGACCTTCCTGTACCTGTGTAAGAAATGCACTGATTGATTGTTAGACTCCCAGCGGGGTGAAGGTCTTAGCTAACTTTGTAGGCTGTCAGGTTTTAAGAATGAGTGAGTCTGTTTCCTGCCTGTTTCTCCATTTCTCATCCAAGGAAATATAATATTCTGCCCTTTTAATATATCCAAAATATTTGGTACTAACTTCCTTCACAAAATATCATTGTACATGGTAATACAAATCATTATGATCAGGTAAGAATCAATAAATATTTATTATATGGTTGCCTCTCTCATAGAAATAACCTGAAATTACAACAAAAACTACAACATGAAACCCATGGTGCCCAAGGTAAAAACAGTTAAACCTCAGTCACAAAAACAAAACACAACAAACAACAGCAGTGCTCACCTAACCTACTGGCCCAGGTTTATAGAACTTTGTGAAAGTCTAGCAGGCTCAGTGCCAGGAATTCCCAGACTTCCCTATGTTTAATAATGCACAGGGCATAATTAATTACACTCCTTTAAAAATACACAAACCAGCATTAAAGTTTAGTTAAAATGGTCAATCATCCTTATTTGCCCTACTCAAATGCTGAGACTCACGCAGCCTCAATGGGCAGAAAGATATACAGTACACTGCTTCAGTTTAAAATACGGTCCCACTTTTACTCTTATAATTTCTAAAACAGATAAAGACACATACCTTCCTTACAAAACTGAAACCATAGTGAGGCATGTATGGGAAAAGGTACTCTTCCATGTGGTTTCCAGATGTTTAGGACTTTAATTACAGAAATCAACATTCTGAGTTACAGTAAACTAACTTACCCAAAAAACATTTTGAACTGAACTAGGAAGTAGAAGCAATCAGCACAATTTAACTGTATTCCTATTAAACAGTGAACCACAGTACCCTGTTTTAAAGTTGCAACTTTTATAACATCTCCAGAAGTTGTTCTGTATAGAATATAATGGACCTACCCAATTAGGATATTACTAAATAAGTAAAGGACATGTCCATGTACAGCTAGCAAACAAAATCCAAAACTACTACAAAACTCAGGGACTCTTATCAATCAGTAAAACTTTAACCTCCAGAGACTATGCTGCACTGGTTTTGAATTGGTCCAACATAAGCATTTGCATTTTCTACATTGATTAAGCTTAATCACTGTACTCAGTATAAGAAATCAGCTATATTCTTGAATCTGAGGAAACAGATAATTATTATTGTGTACTCTGTAATGACAATATATCCTAATAGTTGTATAAAAATATGTAAACATATTTGAGAAGAGTCAATATCCCCAACAAGCGACAAGAATGACAATTTCTCCATGTTTCTCTTGAGGTTGATGACCGTTGATCCAATTACTAGAAGTAGAGCCTCCAGCTCCAATTCTGTCTCTTAGTATGCCAAGGCATTCAAGACATTGAGGGTTCTTAGAGAACAAACAGGTCCTACTGTCTTGTGTAACTCCAGATACAGATCACTGACCAGGCCAACTAAAGCAATTTCAGTACAGACCTCTGACTGAAATGGTCTACAAAATTATATAATGTTTTGAATCCATGGTTTAAGTACTTATAAATTGAATAGATGAAAGTAGAAAACTCTTTTCTCAGGAGAAAATGTCAGTGAATTTAATCAAAGTTATCCATTGCATCTCTAAGTTTAGCTCTAACTGGACATCTCATTATAGGCACAGAAAAAAAGGAAGAAAGGAGATTTTATTCTACCACCAGAGGAGATCGTTGCTCCTCAAAAATTTAAAAATGGAGAGCAGGACTTCCATGTTCCTATAGAGTACACATTTATCACATTTTGGAAATATATATTAATTACATGTGGTTGCTAAAATAGAATTTATAGTATTTCTATTCAAACAATAATATTTTATTTGAATACAACAAAAATATAAGCTTCAAATTCTTATGGAATGCACCAATATTGTCTGTATTTTTATTACAAAACATTTGTTTAAAACTTTTGATAATTAGAATAACCAAAATTAAACACATTGTCTCAGATGTTGAGTTTGAACGTGACAAGTATATATGTCTTATCAACTCCATTTCTTCAATCTATGAACCTCATCATATGTAAAGTCATCTAAGTTTATAGCTATAACTACATGTTGTAGCAATCACTTTTTAAAGATTAATTATGGTCAGTGCGAAGCACTGTTCTTTGTCTCTTATAAATTATATGTGTATTTTATCCAGCTCTATCTTTTTCCAAACACAATTAGAACTTGCAGCTCCACATGTGTAAATACCATAGATTACTATAAAGAAATTTCAACACTGACATTTTTATTTTAATGCTTATATAACTTGTCTTTCCCACAGCAGTCGCATAAAGAGTTGACAACTTAGTTTGGGTCCACTAGCATCCCAAAAACGTTTTCTGGCTAGTTATACAACTTTGTCCCCATTGTGTATATGCTTTGACCTGGGTCTTTACTCCCTGTCAGTAGGTCCATATGCAATATGTGGCATGGACTACTTCCATCTTGTCCTTCCTGGGTGTCAGGATTTTCTGTTTTGGCATTGACAGCTGCCAGCCAGCAAGATAGTTTGCAAGACACCTGCCAGAATCCAGTGAGATGCAAACCCAGTACTTTTTAGCAATATATTAAGACAACAGTTATAAACATAGTCACAAGGTTTGCACAAGCCAAGGCCAGGAATCCAACAAAAAAGCAACAAATACATTGTTCAGAGTTATATACATTGGATGGATGGATGGATATATTTATAGAGACAAAAGATACAATGAGATGGAATCCAGAGTTTGCAGGAC
>JANHFT010006812.1:66617-83206 GCA_032467955.1 Pseudoxenodon macrops | reverse complement strand
AAGAATTCTATTCTATTCTATTCTATTCTATTCTATTCTATTCTATTCTATTCTATTCTATTCTATTCTATTCAAATAAAAGTACAAATAATTTTTTTTTAAAAAGATGCTTAGAGAACGGGGTTCCTAAAAAGGCTCAGGATGGGATTCATTCTTTTCCCTCTGTGGAGCAAACAGTTCAAAGGTTGATCGGTTGCTGTTGTTGCAGCAAAGTCTGTAAGATGTAAATCCATCCCTTGACCAAATGTTTCAATTGCTTATCCTCAAAATCAAGAACTGGCAACTTTCCTTTTAAAGCCTTCTGCCAGCAAAACCAACAGATGTGTTTATTCCTTCCAGTTCACATCAGTAATAGGATAAGAGGTTTTGAGCTCTACAAATGCTTGGATCTGATTTAGTCATTCGTGTTGACTTAGAGCCAGATAGATCAAAGGTGATGCACAAGTCGGGAGGTTTTCTTTTGCTACCTGCTATAAGATGTCAACTTGTGACTGTTCACTGTTGCAACAAGATGTATTGCAAGTGCATTGAAGATGTTGCCAGCCCCTTCTTTAAGTGAACATGTTTTGCAAAAATTTGCATCACCACGAATGCCTGGAAAGGATTCTTCCTTGAAAGCATACATCGATTTTAACTGTGAGCCCAAAGGATTTCAGCTGAAATGTGCCAGAGAACATCTAGTTCTCAGAATTACAAGGGTGGGGAGAACTTTAATCAAGGCTGTCTTGGCTGCAAAAATCTGGACAATCACTAGATAGCAGCAGAGACAGGAAACAAATTCCAGTATTAGCCTTAACCCACATATTCAGCTTTGAAAGCCAAGTTTTGAGAAATTGGTAGACTAGAGGAAAGAAAATGATTCCTAGATAGTGAACTCATCTCTGAGAACTGTCTCAGGAGTGTCCATTTAATTATGCTATCCGTAGAATTTGCACATTAATTGTAAAGGTTATCTGTTGGACCAGATATTTAGTAACAACTTGGGTATTGTTCTCTTCCTCTCCCTGTCTCATTCCTATAACAAACCATGTTGCATTTGTACCTCTTGGTTACTTCTACACACTTATGATTACTATAAACAAAAGGTTAATTTGTATACTGGACAGCTATTACCTGTATAAGATATAAGACCCTTTTTATTTAGGAAAAAAGTAAAATAACCAACTAATCTGTGTTGAGATCACTAGTATAGTTACTTTAAGAAATTTAAAAGAATAATTAATATCTGAGTGCATGCGCGCGTGAGTGTGTGTGTGTGTCTGTGTGCAAATCTTGGAACTGTGTGTTTTCTAGAAATATGTTATTTATGCCCGTTAGAAAATTAAATTAGAATTAATACTATTGTATGTGGACCAAAATCCCCCTGATCAAGACTTCCAGCCAAATTGTAAAACACCAACCAATTGCAAGATGGTGGTAAAAGAGTTTTGTTTTTTTAATCGTTGATACTGCTCTTTGGTTATAGTCTAGGTTTTTGCAGCCCAGATCTGGTAGCTTTAACATCAGACCATAGAACCTTGACAAAACTTGTTGTCTTTCTTGCTTGAGAAGAATGAGGTTGGAAAATATATTAAACAGGAAATTCATTCCAGAAGATAAGCAGCTACTCAATTCCAGCATTTAGCTATTGTGCAACTAAAATGCATTTATGAGTTATACTCCACTTTCATGAATAGTCAGCATTTTACATATATATATATATATATATACCCAAAGAAAATTCTTAGATTACAATCCATCAAGATATTTTAAGAATTCATATGTTCATGAAAAAGCAAGATCTCTGTCAAATTTATTGATTCAATTTATATAAGTGCCCATCTCACTTTTATATGACATTGCATAAATGTTTTTAACAGTTATGTTTTTACCCTATAAATATTTGTGTCATCAGAAAATAGCTAATACTTATTCTTATTTACACCAATTCATTCACTTCATTACACAATTCAGTTCTTTTTTAAGGCTGGAGAAAAATAAGACTAAACCACATCCATAAATTGTAAATTAAAGTTTACTTTCATGAACAATAAGTTTCTGTTTAAAAAAAGTTTTCAATCTGCCATTTTTAATTTTTATACTTTATCTTATTCCAAAGTTTAAAAAATCTTTCTAGAAAACAACTACACCAAATATGGATATGTTAATTATAATTCTAAAGATAAAGGTTTCCCCTGGCAAGTCATGTCCAATTCTCAGGAGTAGTGCTCAACTGAGAGAGCCAAAGACACTTTCCGTGGTCATGTGGCTTGCATGATTATATGCCAAGATGCACAAAACGCTGATATCTTCCTACCAAAGTGGTACCTATTTACCTACTTGCATTTGCATGCTTTCAAAGTATTAGGTGGGCAGAAGCTAGAGCAAGTAATAGGAGCTCGCCTATTTTGAGGTGCTTGGGTCTTGAACCTAGGCTTTCAGCTTTCCAGATGACAAGCTCAGTGTCCCGAACCACTGAGCCATCATGCCCCTCCCCATTATAATTCTATTCTTGCTTAATTGAGAGTACGTCCTGTGAGACCTAATGGACATACTTCTGGAGACTGAGTTATTTTGCTATTTTAGGTTTCAGAAAAAGAGGAGCAAGAAACCCCAAGTGTAAGGGTTTTCCTGACTGATTATTTTCATTATATGAACACTTAAAAATATAAATCACCCTTGCCACAAGCATGACAAATTTAGTTCCAAGGTTCCAGTGAGCATCAATTTTTGAGGTATCAGTTGCCACTATGCTTGTGACTATCTGAATCTCTCAGAGGCAAGGAGCATCTGATACAGATCAAAGCAGGTAGATCAATCAAAGTCAAGTCACAGCAAGGGAAAAAATATCAAGGAAGCAGCAAATGAAAACAGATCTTTGCACAGCTGCAGCCGAGTTGGGCTGCTTGAAAAGCTGTGTCTGTTTGTTTTATTTGGCAATATTTATAAGCCACCAATCCATGCAGACTTTGGGTGGCAGACAACAGCTCAAAATTTGATGCATTAAAAACATTAAACGATGTCACTCAACTGATCACGGTGATCCCCAAACCAAAATTATAAGCCAAAGCTTGCTGAAATAGTATCAATTACTCTCAATTATTCTCAATTAACAAGGAAGGTTGGGGCCATCAATAGTTTTATGAGTCAAGTGTTTCTCAAGTGGGATCACAACTGAGAAGGCCTCAGCAAGGAGCCAAAGTCAATTCAATTAGAGTTTTTTTTTAAGTATGACCCATTCATATATATTGGTATCCAATGAGTTAATTAGATTGTTAAAGAGTCTTTATCTGATTCTGTGAATAAGAAGGAAATTCTGCTGGGTTCACTGTCTGAACAAAAAATAAACCACAAAGTTGTTCCTTCAGTCTTCTAGGATTTTGAATAAGAATATAACATTCCCCTTGTAAACTGGAGTGCTGAAACATATTCTGAAGATTCTTTTTTTGCCTGTTAAATCATTACAAACTCAAAGATAATAAACATTCTAAACTAAGATAATTAGCAAAATTAAAGGGAATACAATTTCAGGTCAAGAGGCCCTTTGAATTACTTGGTTTTTTTGTGTTAAATGTTTATGCAATTTGACCAATTCCACCAAGTGAAGAGAATTCTTTGGAATAGATAATGATAGTGTGGCTAGAAGAAAATGAATTGCACAGTAGCTTTAGACAAAGACTACTCCAAGAGTGATTAAAATACCAACCGACATCTGCAGCAGGCCTGTGCTGAGCAATAATGATTGGGCATTTGGTTTATTCATCCATCACTGGAAACACCACTTTTCTTAAGGCAGAAGAATGTATGCAATCATTAGCCTTTGGATGATAATTTAATTAGTTACGGGTAAATTGTAACCTTTACCATATGAAGCTTGGCTCAATGAGTCACAGTTGGACATTCTTGTCATTCTTGTTTGGAGGTTTGTTGTCTATTCATCCTGAGAAAGAAAAGTTTCTTCTTATTAAAAGAATTATCCATAGATATTCATTATGTGGGTTGTCACTACAATTTGTAGCTATTAAAGTAGAAAGAAAACATGTGACCAATATCCAGGGTAAAATACAATTATTTTAAGTATCTATCCCTTCTATTTGTAATTAGACAAAGGAACATTAGATGTCTAAATTCCAATACGTGGAAATAAGCTATAAGAAGCCTGGTATTTACACACCCTTAATCTAGGAATGTTATAGGATTAGTAAAGCATCCTTTCAACAGGAAGTAGAGAACAAGGAGCGATTCTTGCAAACTAGGCAATCTTTTAAATCCAAGTGATGAAGAACACAACTGAATTTTGTCAACATTCCTCTAAGTTTATCTTGCTAAAATAACGTTGGGCACATTTTGAATTCTATATTGCTCTGCTCCAGTGTAAGTTTCACTGTAATATAGAAAAACTCTTGTTAGTTTAATCTCAATCATAATATTTAACATCTTTTTTTTTTAAAGCAGTTTCCAGAATATTGGTATAGAAATAAAAATATTGGTGGAGTACAATAATGATAATTTTTCATCCTCCATAGAGTAAAACTTGAATTTGCATTTTTCAACTTCAGTTCAATCTTGACTCCTGGCAATTTCAGAAGTTGCCTGCCATTGCTTTTCTTCCTTGGACCAAGAGAGAGTGAGTGGCCCAAGGTCATTCTTTGTGCCTGAGGCAGAATTAGAACTCATAGCCTCCCATTTTTCAGTCCAATCTCTTAACCATTACACCAACCTACTTGTCAGTACCATGGCTGCTCTCATTTTGCCTTAACTGAAAATCACTTCCTAATAGATGTTTAACAACTGAAAGGATCATTTATTCCAAACTCGCAAACCTCACCCAAAAGAGCAGAGACTCACACCAAGATTAACATTAGACCAACACTACCCCAATCAAGGAACTGCCAAACAAGCTAGCAGTAAACAGCTCAACTAAAGAACTACGAAAACCTCTCCCACCAACACTGAGAGGGCAAGCCACTACTAGAATATAAAATGAGAGCAAACCCCACTCCTTACTAGCATTGATGATGTTACCTGGTTTGGATAATGAAACGCCTACAAGAAACCAACCAAGCTCAGAGAGCACCAAGGAACCCGCATGACAAACTTTTTTGGAACTTCAAATCTTCAAGGAAAGTGGTTGAAATACTACCTTCAGAAAAGAATAAAAAGCTTGGTCATTGACAGCAGGCATGCCACGAGGTCCCTACCTACAAGGTTGATTGTCTGTCAGCTTGGATGGGATGCCTAGGGTATTCCACTTAAGCAGTCCCATAATCTGGAACTCATTCATGAAATGTTGATGATCAATAAGCAAATGACTCAGGAAAAAATTAACAAATGTATGTGTGTCCTAGTCAGGGGTAACTTACCTCGCCGCCGGTTCACTGCCTCCTGCACCTTGTGGGCGCACACATTTGCAGTAGAAAAAAAATCCAAAAATAATTCAAATTTTTTTTTTCCCAAAAAGAAAATTCAAAAAAAAAGATGGCAGTGTCCACAGACCAGAACCGGCTCCATGACATCACCAACAGCCTACTACCTACTTGGTAGAACCGGTCCGAACCAGTAGGAACCCACCTCTGGTCCTAGTGAAAGAAACCTTATCATCTAACTTTGAGAAGCTAAAGTTATTAGAGATTCCATGTTTATCCCTGGATCAGTCACAGATTCCTGACACATATAACCCAGCCAAAGCTCTGATCTTATCTTACTAAATATGTTGGCACCACTCTCTCTCTTTTTCTTATGCCAGTATAGAACATGATCCCCACTTGCCTGCCATATCACATGTACTGCTATCTTGATAGGCATCTACGTACTTCAAAAGTCACGGCAGTATTGTTGCTTAATATTACATTTATATGGAAATGACAAGGACTATGAAAATTGATTATAATCTTTCTGGGAGCTACTGCTGTAGGGAATTTCCCAGTTTACCTTACATCATAAGAAATAAGAAAATTAAGGGGCGTGCATAAGCGCACCAGTGTGCCTACCGTCCCTGTTCTATTGTTTCTTTTTATCTGAGTCCATCTCATGTAGCCATAATCTAGTTTATACTTGTATCTGTTTTCTAATATACACTTGATGAAATAAAATAATAATAATCCTTGTTTGGAGCATATTTTTTTCTCTAGCCAATCAACTTGTACTTTTTAATATCTTTGTCTTAAAATTATCATAGTCACCCATTAAAAAATCCATACTCTACAATACTCTTTATTAAAATCAATTTAAAGCTTTGGCATCATTTTGTTTGATCCTAATAAAGACATAGGAGAGTAAGTTTGGTGCAGTGGTTAAGGCACCAGGCTAGGAACTCCTGCTAGTGAGTTTTAGTCTCACTTTAAGCAGAAAGCCAGGAGGTACGCATACCCAGACACATATCTTGATTTTTGAAGTGTAATGTGTAAGTGTACATGTGTTTGTGTATACAAAGTAGAATGTAAATGATATCTAATTAAATGGATAAAGATCCAGAAAGAATGTATTTGTATTATAATAGCCTGAAGCATGTTTCATAGCTGAGACCAAGTGCTTCCTGATTTGGGATTGATTAAATTATCATCTGAATTAATACTGCAATCAGCAACACAATCTGGAAAAGATAAATTAATCACAACTGCATGCAATGCGATGGAATAAATGAATTTAGATAATGAAATTAAGCCAGACTCCCCTTGTAGCTCTAACCCCAAACTGTGCCTAATTCATGACTATATTTCCATCAGTGGCTGCAGTGGTAAAATAATTTATTTTATTTTTTTAGTTTGTCGAACATGTAAAAGATAAGAGGTATAAGTATAAACATAAATATGAACATAGTAAATGAGTACGAATAAATGGGCAGAGTAGGACAGGGACAGTAGGTACGCTGGTGCGCTTATGCACGCCCCTTACAGACCTCTTGTTCTCT
Source organism: Pseudoxenodon macrops (assembly GCA_032467955.1). Taxonomy (NCBI): domain Eukaryota; kingdom Metazoa; phylum Chordata; class Lepidosauria; order Squamata; family Pseudoxenodontidae; genus Pseudoxenodon; species Pseudoxenodon macrops. Next base: position 76,317 of record JANHFT010006812.1, on the reverse strand, counting down.
CTTCTCTTCTCTCTTGTCATTGCACATTGCTTGCCCTTATTTTATATTTTGATTTTTTACCAGCATACACATAGGGACACAGGATGGGAGAGAAGGTTACAAAGTTGGATTGACAATCATTTATGGTAAAGAGACCCTTTTTGGAATTTGAATGTTATTTAAACACATCTACATTTTTGCTGGATGGTAAATAATAACTAAATATTTTTTTAAAATAAATAAAGGATTCGTTTTTTTAAAGCCACTGTAAACTCCACAGATGCTTAACTAACTATTGATTTTCCCTCCAGAAGCTGTTCAACACTTATCAAATTGTTTGCAAAGTCCAATAACAGAGAAGAATTTTCTCTTTCTACAATGAAGGCAAAAGACAATGAGACCATGCTAGCTGACATCCCATCGCAAATTTGTGTATTCTTCTAGCTAAATCTTAATATCTATTTGTTCCACAGAACACATGAGTGTCAATGACACGGCTAACTGACACAATCCCTCTGCTAATTCATGTATTTGGTGATGGTGAAGAAGATTGTGAAAGATTTGGGGTTCTTTTATTTTGGGTAAAAAAGCATATACATATCTCATGACCTTCCTTCCCTTCCCAAAATAGAGGATCTTGGACATGTATCGGATCTTGTACTGCATGATCACATTTTCAGTGAAGTCTCTACACATACATGCAGCTGTGAGTTAACAAGTCTGCAAAAATAACAGCTGTCAATGCACATGGGAAATAGTTTACAAAGTTATACATAACTCACAGCCAATCTGGTAGACTTAAGACAGGAGTGTTAAACTCACAGGCTGAGGGCCAGATGCGTCACGTGCTGGCCCCGCTCCCACCCGGTTTAGCAAAGTGGAAAAAAGTCCCGATATGTCACATGACGTTGTCATGATGATGTGAGTTTGACACCCCTGATTTAAGACTATTTTTAGTGACTTAAGACTATTTTTCACACTTACAACCATTGAAGCATCCCCATAGTCATGTGATCGATATTCGGATACTTGGCAACTGGTTCATATTTATGATGGTTGCAGCGTCCCGGGATCATGTGATCCCCTTTTGCGACCTTCTGATAAGCAAAGTCAATGGGGAAGACAGATTCACTTAACAACCAGGTGACTGACTTAACAACTGCAGCGATTCAGTTAACAACAGTGGCAAGAAAGGTAATAAAATGGGGCAAATTCACGTAACGATTGTTTCGCTTAGCAATATACATTTTGGGCTCAATTGTGGTCATAGGTTTGAGGACTACCTGTATTAGAAAGCAAGCCATGAAGTCTGATAACTGAAAAAGGAATTTGCCTTACTTGAACAGTTTTGAGAACTGTTCAAGCTGTTCGAGCAAAAGTCTCAAAATCTATTCAAAGACTTTTCGTGTAGTGTTCATGTCCTACAAGACACTGTTTTCTTTTCTGAAATGGATATTATGTTGAAAAAAGATGTTTGTTATCTCACAGAGTAAGCCAACCCTGCTGATTTGTTGATTCATGAGACTCAATTACTGCCAGGTCCAAGCCCATAGACAAGACAATGAAATCCAATCTAATCCAATCCTATATTTACTTACATCCAATGGGTAGAATCTTGCCAAACTAAAGCTATAACTTTTTAAAATTCCAGATACATTCTGAGAAATTGTACGGTGTGGTTTCCCTGATCCTCTTCCTTCCTAGACTCAGGACGTCAGTCCCTTGATTTGGGTCTCTTTCTGGAAAATGTCTTATACAGGTGCACATTCCATCGCAATTACAGAATAATAAACACATTAGGAGCCATAACCTGAAATTTGTTATGATTTTAAAACAATATTTACAATTAGTCCTCGCTGTGTCATTCTGTGTTATACGCCTATGTAGTTCTCGGACAGCTCTGTTTCAAGAGACCAAAGTTCCTAAGTCTGCCTGGACAAATCCAGAGCCATCTGTTTTGATCCTTGTTCAGAGATAAACAGAGATAAAGTCATAGATCAAGGACAACCTGCCTGAACAGAAGTCTAGAAGGTGAAAACAAAGTAGGATCATAAAGAAGAGATGGGCAGTAGGTGGGAAATCTTTAGTTGTTAAATAAAAAAATTGGCAGAGATACATTTGCAAAAGTAAAAAGATTTCATATGCTGTCAACCCAGTAGAATCCATGAAGATTTAGCTTTAGGGCTTGGTCTGTTTTACTGGGTTTTTTTTTCTATGACCTTCCAATCCCTTAATTCAGATTAGAATTGGATCAACTGAATGAAGTTGGGTGTTTACTGGCTGGATGCCTTTCCTGACACCTACAAGGAGTTCGCAGCAGATGTTTCCACTTGGTACCCTGAAAGAGAAACATCTGCCTGCTATCTAGGATTGAACTCTCAACCTTCTGAGGGGGAGGCAAGTGCCTTCACCACTAGACCACCATACAGCTCTCTGTTTTACCACTAATATTTAAAAATAAATAGTAGGCACTGGATGTTTTAGTGATCTCCAAATTAATGGCTTACTTTAGGTATCCTGAACTGGTACTTTCCAGGTGTGCTGACATTACAAATGTCCAGTTATATGTAGAAAGCACCAGGAAGGTGGCTAAACAGTGGCCACAGAGATACAAAGTTTATTGTGGTAGATTTGTTGTATAAGAGATATGGTAATGACTGAAGAAGTAGGAATTACTTTGCATATAAGAAGAAAATTGAAGCAGACGCATTTTTCCCTCTCAGCAGTTCTTCAGCTGATCTCCTTATTCTTACATGCTGTACATGATGATCTCACAAGTAAGGGCATGGGTGCTATATACCTGTCTGTCTTTTTCTTGACCCTATGTGTTGGATAGAAAAGAGCTTTTAGTTTACTACATGTCAAAAGTGCCCTTCATTCTTTTACCTTACATTTCTCTAGTCAAGACAAAATCCACTTTTAGCAAGTATAAAATAAACACTCTGGATTTTGGATTTGATGTGCTCCAACTTGGAAAATAAACACGAGTGTTTGAATTTGTAGAGAGGATACCCGATGGAAATATTTTATTCGCATGCTTTCCTGACTTGGAAAGCCGACAGCCCAAGTTTGAGACCTGAGCATCATGCAGCGGGGTAAGTGCCCATCTTCGCCTAGCTCCTGCCCACCTTGCAGTTTGAAAGCATGCAAATTGTATGTAGATAAATAGGTACCACTTCAGTGGGGAGGAAACAGTGCTCCGCAACATCATGCTGGCCACATGATTGTGGAAACATCTTCAGACAGCACTGGCTCATTAGCCTTGAAACAGAGATGAGTGCAACAAGTAATTGAGTAAAATCTGCAGGGACTCCTTTCCTTCCCTTTTTCCTGACTTAGCAATACCTCTGCCTGTTTGCCAAGGTTTGGCATCATCACTTTATACATTGCATGCATTCATACATTACACCCATTATTCTTGTTCCACCTTGAAGCCTTGGGGAATCATCTTTGACAGAACTTGGCTGCTGGCCTAGATCTACATTGCAGAGCTACGTAATGGCATTATTTTTGTACTTTTATCAGGGAAAACGGCTCATTCCGTAAAATTACTGATGTCTATAATAACATTTTCCACCATTTTAAAATGAAAGAAGCAGATCCACCTTAAATACATATCCAATCTACACAATCTTTTTTTTGGGGACAGCAGTTTCTTTTTCATTCCTGTGACATAAGACGGTTTCAAATCTTTGTCCTAATGCTACCTCTTCTATAATACACCTTCTCATGGCATTTATTATTGTTAGCTGTTCAGTTCCCTGCTCAGTTAAGTATGCCTTAATCTAGAAGTATTGTAACTCCTAACAGTAACAGGGAAAGCATCTTCAAAACTATAGATCCAGATTTACAGCCTTTTCTCCACCATCTTTTTCCGTGATATAGGACAGGGAAATGATTCTTTTGACAGAAGACTTAAGATTATTTTCTTTTCCTCAAGTTTGAGTGTAGATGATCAGGTTCTTCTGCCTAATTTTCAATCCTTACCATTATTAAAAGAATATCCACATGTCTTCTTCATTATAAAATCTGTGCAAATGAAAGCTGCACAAGCACACATTCATTTACTAAACTTAGTGGAGCCATGCCTTTCACCGATACGTTTTCCTTTGCTTGGTGGATGGAATGTCAGTAAGAAGGAAGCCTGACCGGTAGAAGACATATATGGGCATATTTCCACCCACCAACATCACAGTGAGATTGGCAAATTTCCAATTAGTCAGAAGGGAGGGAGGCTTTCAAATTTGTTGTTAATTCAAAGCAGTTTTCACGTATCTATCATATTTGCAAGAATTCTAAATGATGGCTAGAGAATGAGAATACATGGCTACCACTATGCTCCAAACAGACCATGTTTTAAAAACAGTCTTAGCTGCTTTTGTAGTCATCAGATTCATAGTATTAAACATGCAATACAGGAGATAATGACTATTTCTTATGAATGTTCTTACAAAGCTGCAGATAATTGCATTTTCTAACCATTGTGGAAACAATCACTGGATATTTTATTTTGCTTTGAAGTCCATTCCATTCTATCAAAAAGAGATGGAATCTGCAAAGCAAATTTGTTTTCCAAATGTCCAGAAAGTTACAGCTTGTTTTGTTATGTACTTAATAGAGTTTTCCAATAGCTTCACAGAAGCACACAGAGGAAAACTTGGCTGGTGATTGTAACCAAGCAGTTATATTTCCCAATTTAATGGCTCGGGCTATTTTAAGTTTCCAACAGGGAGGTTTACAAATATTTTCCTTGGCTTTGACTCTTTTAAACATTGCCATCCATTCAATTTTTTTCAGCCAATTTTAGCTTTCGGATATCAGCTGATTCATAAAAGGAAGATTAACAAAAACATTTCACGTTGGACTTAAAAATAATATCTTTAATGATCCCAAAGCTATACTCCTAGCAAACAAAGATAAACAGAGACAATAGCCTTCTGTCTAAAAAAGACATCTCTCTGTCCAACGCAAGCCTAATGCATGCCAAACCTCAGCTTCTTCTTCTTCTAGTGACTTGAATCTGTCTTTGTGCCTAAATTGGAGTCAACAGGATGCTGCTTCATTATTATCCCCTTCCTGGAGGCAATTTCCTTTGATTGCAAGGTTCTTCTGGTGCTATGAGCATCTGTCCTTCTATTTCTGAAGTCAATCCTTTGTTGTTAGGCCCTTAACAGGACAGTCATTGAAGCCATATATGGTATTATTAATGGAGCTTTCAGAGTTGTTTACTGGCCCTGTGGATTCCAACCAATTCTCATTGTAAGTGAGGTGGAAAGTGAAGCATGAAGACTAAGTCTGCTTCAACAGTTGTATCTAAGGTTGCAGCAGGGCCATTTTAAATGAAGGTGAAAGGGACAATGGGATCCTGTAACAGTGGTCTTATAATTTCAGTGTTTACTGCCTTGAATGAAAATATAACTCCAAGAGACATTTCATTTTGGGGAATTTTCCCTCACTGGACAAAAAACAATGGAGAAAAATTTACACTGCCACGGGCAAGAGAGGAGGAAGGTTGCAGAGTTCATTCTGCCCTGGGCCTCTCCAAATATTAAAAAGGATCTGAATTATAGCCACTTTTCTCAGTTTGTTTTCATTCTACTGCTATTTCATTTTCTAATCCCATTTTGCAAATCCACAAGGCCCTGGATTAGACGAACGAAACATCACAGCTTTTTTTTTTTTAAACAATACTTTCCAAAAGATATGAGAAGTTTTATGAGTAAATTGCAATGATTCGTGGATTCATTGCCAGAATGGCTTGCCATGATGTTAGAACCAGAGAATTCAGCTAACACAGGTTTGGAAGCAAGAGGAAGTAAGTGTTTTGCATGATGAGACCCACTTTTGATTGCAACTGTTGTAGGTTTGCTGAAAAGAGCAGTTAGGGTAGGGCAAGGGCCAAGATATTTTCACAAACAAGATTTGGCATGTTCAAAGGACGTGTTTTACAACTTTCCTAGAACACATTCTGTGAACCCAAAGTGTGAAGCGCTATTCAAATTGAAAAAGCAGAATGATCTCCTGGATTCTAAAGAAGTCCTATTTACTGGGAACCAAACGGATGTTAGTGGAGGCTGAATGTTTTACTCTTCTCCCATATGCAATATGTACTCCCAACTAAAATAATGTTGCAAGATCTCTTTCTCTACCCTCACTCAGGAAAGTCCTTCTGTTTCTAATTCTGAAATATCCTGCTACTCAGGGAACCTAAGAGCAGAGCGATAAATCTGCCACAGAAATAGTTAACCAGAGAAATAATTATTTAGAAATGGCTCTGGCAGCTTTCTTCAATGTAGTGTCCTCCAGATGCGGTGGGGTTGCGACATCCAGAATTCCGAACCAGTATCTCTGTTGATGGAGAGTTTTACAGATTTATTATTTGAGTACAGACTCCCAAAAACAACTACAGCAAGTAGCAGAGTTGCTTTTGTTCCGTTTTCATAGAACTGAAGAAGAATTCAGGGCCTTAGAAAAAGCTCTCTAAAATACCACAGACTGAAAGATGAGCTTAAGCAGCCTGCTTGCCCCTTGCTCTCAATCAAACCCACTGCCCAAATAAGCTTCTTCTTGGTGGAGAGAACTGGTGATCAGTGAGGATACTGGATTATTCTTTATCAGGTACCAAAAGATATTATAGAAGAGAATACAGGCCTGTTGCCTTACTTCTAAACCCAACTCAGTTTGTAGCATAAATTCTACAGTTGTGCTCATACAAAATAAACTTGGTTCAAATCTTTAGTGACATATTTTCACCAATAGTCTATTCCCCATCTGTATGACTCCATATAAACAAGAAGCATATAACCGTATTTGGACTCTCACGTAATTTCATTTCCAGTTGAAAACCAGGGCTGCATTTGCTAATCTTGTCTCATCTTTCTGGTGTAAAATGTTCAACATGGCTTCAGGTCTGATTGTTCCTTCAGGGTGTTTTTTCCTCCCATATTTCTGCAAACCTTGAGTTTCTCACAAACAAGCAAATGTTTCTCTTATTTCTCTATGGCCCCATTTTGGCTGCAGTCCTGCTGGCACTTACTAGGTGAGTTTGCTATTGGAAGGAGTGATATGCTTGGCTGAAATTAAACTGTTTCAGTGAATTAGGTATCAGTATGAGACTGGGAGCAGAATGCTAGACATAAACTCAACTGACATTAACCAAACATCTGTGTAATAAGTGGTTTAAGCAATGCTGATCTTTCTGTTTGCTAAACATTGACTGAACCTCAAAACCCAAGCCCTCCTCAGTGCTATCTGGAAGTTTTGTTTTTAAATTCTTAAATTTGTTTAAGTAAGGACCATGCATGTTCATTTAGGATTGAAGTAATAATCTTAATTAATATTAAGTGTGGCTTTACTTGATTAAAAATGAATCTGCATTTTATAAAATGTCTTTCTTGTAAGGATTGACTAGGAACACGAGATATGATATGTTTAAAGAGCTTCCTACAGACAAATGCACCATTTTATGGAACACAGAATCATAGGGTTAGAAGGGACCTTGGAGGTCTTCTAGTCCAACCCCCTGCTCAAGCAGGAGACTCTGTATCTTTCCTGTTTTTCAGAACAAAATTCCTCCCATGGATATTTTATTTTGTAATGGCAAGTTTGTTTTGTATACCAATGACTTTGACATTCAACTCTGAAGAACATATGGGAGATTTATTAAAACAGAAGCAGTTCTGTTAGTGAATGTCAGGTGGTGAAAAACACTGAAGATATCTAACCAGTTACACTTGAATGTCTCTGAGACAGTGCCATCATCATACATTCATGCCGGTTGCCAAGCATTTGAATTTTGATCACGTGACCATGGGGATGCTGCAACAGTTGTAACTGTGAAAAATGGTCACAAGTCACTTTTTTCAGTGCCATTGTAACTTTGAATTGTCACTAAATGAATTGTTGTAAGTAAAGGACTACCTGTACTTTTTTGACATAAGAACGCCATATCTGACTTCTTAGCAAGTATGTCTGTCATGCAGAAGTCATACCTTATCTAGTGAAGCATCTGCAACATCCATTTTCAGAAAGAAAAATCTATCTTCATCTTAATAATTCAGTATTGACACACCATGATCTATGAAGAACAAGTTATACATGGACAAAAGATCTCATTAGCCAATCAAAGCTTTTTTGCTGTCTCAATCAGTGATTGTCAAGCTTGACAACTTCAAGATTTGTAGTTTCACTTCCAGAATTCCCCCGCTAGCATGGAAGTTGAAAAACACTGGTCTAGAATGATGTCAATTTCTGAGAGCTGAATACTGTACCCAATAGAACAGTATTTCACAGACTTAAAACTGTTTATCTGAAATATGCTGTGGTTGCCTTGGCTTAGGAACAACAGCTGCCAAGCCAGCAATCAGAGCAGGAATCAACCCACATAATTTATTAGCATTAAAAGAGTCAAAGGCAGGCAAAGGTCATAGATCAGGTTTGTTGGAAACCTGAACCTCAAACAGAATCTATTGTCTGAAAGAAAAACCCAGAGAAAGCCCAAGGACTCAAAAATTAGGGATTCAGAACATTCACAACAGCCATGAATCCATAAGAACATCATTTCCAATACAGGCTGGTCTGAACTGTGGGTAATTTAATGCAGACTTTATAAACTGTGCAGAGTCATAGGCTGTACTAGATAAATTTCAAAATACGGTAATCTTCCAATTCGATGATTCAATGACCCCATCCATTGTCCAGATGCAAACAAAAAGCTAGAGCTTAAACCTTACAATTATGTACATTGTCTCTGGTTAAGTGGAACATTAGCCTCACTTTCCTTTGTGTGTATGTATGTACGGTATGTTTGTGTGTGCGTATGTGTGTGTATCATATATATATATATGCACGTACATTGTGTGTATGATAATATTTATGGAATATTAAGCAGAAAACATACATCCAACAGTAACAGCAAAAAATATGAACAAAAAAAGAAAAAAATGACCCAAACTTCAAATAAGTCTAACATTGAACACACAAAAAATCCACCCCAGCTGGATGTTGGAAAGAAAATAAAAAACCTCCCCTTACATAATGAATCTGTAAATAGTTATAAACTTTTTCATCCTTATTTAACAAGAAAAATATATAAACAAATATTTCAGATGAGGAGATCTCTATCTAATAATTTGACTCAGCCGAACATCGGGTTGATTTGAATTATTGGGTCAGCTTTTCTAATCATGGGGCTGAGAGATCCTTCCAGTAATTCTAACATCTTTTGACCTAGGTCAAGTATTTCTCTAGAAACATGACATTGATAAACAATACACATGCTTAGCTCAATAGACACAATCAAGGTTTATAGCACAACTGTACTTTTAACCTGTGTTTTATTATCTGAAAGTTACATTTATATTTTTTCATAACAATTCTAATTTACTTAGCAATAGCACAAAAAAGGAGCTTTGAGTTAGCATGAAATGGTGGCCCTGTTGCTTCTTTGATCACATAGATGACTTTCAATTATGGTTTCATCTTTAATAGAAGATCTAAACAACAAGTCTTTCTAATACTTTCTTTGTGTCCAGTAATATGTAGTTAGGAGAAGGAGAAGGCATGGCTTGTGCCGGGTGAGACAATGTGCCTCTCAGCAGCTCCTGGGAGGCATTTGAACCTCAGCCCAACCAGGGGTCCTAGCCGACCCTGAACTGTCCTGGAGGGACAGTGAAGTACGGGGGCACCTGCCTGCATGAACAGGGAAATGGCAATTTCCCTG
>JANHFT010006812.1:47066-59051 GCA_032467955.1 Pseudoxenodon macrops | reverse complement strand
TTTAAAACTGGTTTTTCCTTTTCTGTCATCCAGGGAAATATAATATTCTGCCTCCTTTAATATTTCCCAGGATATTTAATTTTCTAGGAGAGGGGGTGGGTAGGTGCTAACTTCCTTCAGTACCAACTAATAAATTCTATTATGCCTAGAATTGATTACAGGTAGTCCTCGACTTACAATAGTTCATTCAGTGATGGTTCAAAGTGACACTGGCACTGAAAAAATGACTTATGACTGTTTTTCACACTTACAACCATTGCAGCATCCCCATGGTCCCAATCATCAAAATTCAGATGCTTGGCAACTGGTTCATATTTATGATGGTTGCAGTGTCCCAAGGTCACGTGATCAGCTTTGGCGACCTTCTGACAAGCAAAGTCAATGGGTAAGCCAGATTCACTTAAGAACTGTGGCAAGAAAAGTCATAAAATGGGACAAGAGTCATTGAAGAAATGCTTCACTGAGCAACAGAAATTTCAGGGTCGTTTGTGGCTGTAAATTGAAGACTACCTGTGTTATGGGCAGAGTTAGGCACAGAGATATGGTAATCCATCAGGTTCGAAGAAGACGTGCCGTTTTGCAGTTCATCCGTGGACACCAAGGTGTCTCTGCAGTCCCAGTCTAGAAGAGCTGAATCCAGCATAATGAGGGCATTGGAAGACCATTGCAGTCATTCAAATTTCAGGAGTTTAGATTTTGGAAAATAGTTATATAGCAGCTACTATAATTTCTTTACTAATGGGGCTCATTGAGTACTGCAGTCAGACCTACTTTGTGCTATCTAGAACAAATGCTTGTAGTTCCAGTCTGTCCTGTTAGCCTGCATCCTTGCAACTCTTTGGCATGGTTCTATTTCTCTCTTTTCTTTCCAGATCCCTCTTTTTATTAAAACTGGCTTAATTCTCACCTCCAAATGAAATGAATGTATATCTAATGCATATATAATACATTTATGTTTTAAAGGCTTGAACCAACCTGTGCATTTATTACATAACAAAGAACAAACAAACCCCAAACTCAATTATTTACTGGAATAATACTGTAAAGCACCCAGGTAGGTACAATTTAATTTTTCATTGGCATTTACTGTAACTGCCTGAGGATTATCCTTGGAATAAAATATTTCTATTAGTAAAGCATAATCGTATCAGATTGTATGATATGCAAATTGAAGCAATTAATAAAGCAAATCATTCACATCCTGCTAATTATATCTTTATTCTTACTATCAGCCTTTGATAAACTTGAACAACATGGTAAAATGTTTTTTGTTGGGGTTTGTTTGTGTTTTTGGATGCAGTATCACAGGAGACCTATTCAGTCTTTTACAATGCAAATAAAAGGGCAAATCCTGAGATCTCAAGCAGTTACTTTTTAAAGGAATACGTGTATTCAAAAGATAAACCAGGAGATTACAAATTCACCAAATGGTTAGAGAAATAACTGCAAACACAATGCATTCATTCTCTTTGATTAGATTTCTTGTATAGAAGAGTGGCTTTTATCAATTAACCTCTAACTGTTAGCAGGGTATTGCTCATTAAGGAAATACATGAAAAAAATGTTGAGCTGAACACAACTCTAGCAAGTAGATTAATGTGAGACTTTAACAAATTCACTCTGATTCCTGCTACAAGCTGAATTTTTCTCCTTGTCTTCTCAAAATATTGAAGAGAAGGACATCACTTGAATTCTGATTCCTTGCTCAAATATAAAGCAACTTCAGAATCTGAATTTTATAGCTACAGTTAGAATTCTGTTTTTATTGATACTGCTAGAAGTCCCTGGTGGAGTTATGAGTTACAAACAGGGATGTATTATATCAGGTGTAATGACATTAACTATAAATGGAACCCATTTATTAGAAGGATTTTAAATTTGTAATCCTAGTGTAATCTAAACACAATATAGAACAATAATCCCTTTTATTATAAAACTTTACTTTTGCATTTCTACAATATTAAGAAGGTAAATAAATGGTGCTAAATAAGGAATCAGAAAAAGCAAATAAGTGAGTCTTTCTTATTAAATTTAAATTTTGATCATGAATGCTGAATATCAGTGAATTTTGCATTTGTTTTTTCCTCCTTACCCCAAACCTTTTATTTATGCTATCTAGAGAATCATGGGAAATGTAGTGCATGAAAACGTATTAATATTTCTAACAGTATTCTTAGAAGCCTCATTAAATTACAACTCTCAAGGTACAAGGAAACAAACTGATATTTGTACTACTAGATCAAAAACTGTCACAGTGATGCCTCACCTGAACAAGTGCCCAAAGCATGCCCAAACCCTCAAAATGCAATGTGTGCGGAGCCCCCGCCACCATGCCCCACCACCGTGCATGCATGCACACACACCCATGCATATACATGCAGGGCCCCCTCATGCGCCCCGTCCCCTACACATGCACAGCAGAGACCCAAAGACCAGCTGGCTGGCAGGAGGTGCGTGCGTATGCATGGCGCAGCTTAATGGGGCGACGGCTTCCATACCCACAGAGAGGGCACTGCATGCCACCTCTGGCACCTGTACCATCGGTTCTCCATCACGCTTCTATCAAATAGATGTCTGACAACTCTGTAACAAGAAAATCTTTAGCTTCCTGTTTCTCTTTTCCTGCAATTAGTATTGAGTAATATATAGCTCGTGATACTGGATATAAAAAAATAAGTTTAATCAGAAAATCTCACCTTTGTAAAATGGCAGATATTTAAGGAGACTCAGGAGTATTTCGGGTCTTTATGAAAAATCTCCAAACACTTTCAAAAATAAACTTTTGCTCAAGTTTAATGCCAGGGATGCTTATAGGAAACAACTTTGATCAGGGTAGAGAAAGTACATAGTTATACTATTGGAGGCTTGATTGGACTGCAACACTCACTAAAGCTAATCACTTGAATGCAAGAGGAGGAGGACAGAACACTTGGAAAGCTTTTTATGAACTTGTTTCTGAATCAGGAGATTATTCAGGAACCTACATTAGATAAACACAACATAAAAGTTTGGGTTTTTTTGGCCAGCCAGGAAGAGAAAAAGAAGGAAAATATTCTTATTATAGATTCATTCATGTTTTACTGAGAGCATATGCACCAAGACAAATTCCTAATGTGTCCAATTGCACTTGGCCAATAAAAAAAATCTAAAAATGCTATTCTATTTTAAATGCTATTTATCTAATAATAGCACCTTTCTCCTTCTTATCCATTTTCCATGGACATGTTTTAATTATATATGTTTCTCAAAAAAAAAGAAACCCTACTTTTTTGCCATTTTTTAAATCCGTATTCAATTTTTACAGTATTGAGTTAGCAACTTATTTAAAAGATTTTGCTTCTATTCCAATCCCTGATAGATTATGTCTGTGTAACAGCATAAATACCCATCAGCTTCTTCCTTTCCATTACAGCTTTTAAAGAAAACAGAACATTTTAAATATGAAATATATTTTTTATAAAATTCTGTTCAAAGCAAAATTTATGTGCTTGGCCTGGAATCACTCTATCTGTCTCTGCATACACAGTGTTCTGAATACATAACAGGTTCCCACTACACAAAACGTTGATGCTTGCCAGATTTTATACGAAAATCTAGCCAGGAAGCTAAACCGTTGCAGAGCTGTAACTTATGATAAGCTTCCTCTTCAGCTGCTTCTGAGGTAGCTTTTACAGAGTCACACTTCCAGCAGACAGAAAGCAGGTGGTCCACTGGATTAAAACTAAAAGTAGATGTTAGCCCTCCTCCCTTCCGAGTCTATTTATAACTTACTGCATTTGTGGAAGGGATGCTGCAGATCAGCTAAGAATGCTTAGTGGCTCTGGAAAATTAACCGGTGACTATTTTTTATTTATATATTTTTATTTATTTATTTTGTCAAGCATATATAAGATTAAAGAAATAGATAACATATATAAACATGGTTATGAATCAGGAGTGGGTTCTAACTTACCTCACTGCTGGTTCCCTTCCTCCCGTGCCTTGTGGCTGCATCATGTGGGCGCAGTGCAAAGAAATTACAAAAATATTTTTAAAAGGCTGAAAACAAGATGGCAATGCATGCGCAGTGCTGGAAACTTGGCTTCGGCGCATGTGCAGAAGAAAGAAAACCCGGAAAATGTTTTTTAAAAATTCCAAAAAATAATTCCCCAAAAAAATGGCGCCGTCCACGGACCAGAACCAGTTCCGTGATGTCACCAGTGGCTAGCTACCTACTCTATAGAACTGGTCCAAACCATTAGGAACCCACCTCTGTTATGAATACATGAGATGGTTATGAATAAACAGGGACATTAGGACAGGGACGGTAGGCACATTGGTGCGCTTATGCACACCCCTTACAGACCTCTTAGGAATGGGATGAGGTCAACAGTAGACAGTCTAAGGTTAAAGTTCTGGGGGTTTGTGGAAGAAACCACAGAGTCAGGTAGTGCATTCCAGGCATTGACCACTCTGTTGCTGAAGTCATATTTTATGCAATCGAGTTTGAAGCAGTTTACCTTAAGTTTGTATCTATTGTATGTGAAGCTAAAGTAGTCATTGACAGGTAGGACATTGTAGCAGATACTTTTATGTGCTACACTTAGGTCAGACTGAAGGCGGTGTAGTTGTAAGTTGTCTAAGCCCAAATTTTTAAGTCTGGTGGCATAAGGTATTCTGTTGCGAACAGAGGAGTGGAGGACTCTTCCCGTTAAATATCTCTAGACATTCTTAATTGTATTAATGTCCGATATGCAGTGTGGGTTCCAGACAGATGAGCTATATTCGAGCTGTATGGTTAGCAAATGTTTTGTATGCCCTAGTTAAAAATACAATATTACCAGAGATGAATGTACACAAGATTAGGTTAACAACTCTTAATGCCTTTTTGGCAATGTTGTTACAGTGGGCTCTGGCTTCTCTGAGGGAAACTTGCAGGGAATAAAATTTCATTCATTCGATTGAGTAGAACCATTGAAGGCAATTGTGATGCTGGGACCTAGGAACCAAAAAGGCAGGAAAACAGAAAAGAAATTGAACATTAAGTAGGTAATGGTACAACAACAAAACTGTGATAGGGAATGGGATGTGCAGTTTGAAGGAAACAGAAGAAGCAGGAGGGACTATTAAAAGAAAGTTCAGGCAAAATATCAGTGTTTCCATTTTAGAGGAACTATATGGTTGGAGAAGGAAAAAAATAATACTGGGAAAGCTGGCCAAGATATCTACCAATTCTTGGCAATTGTGCTACCTAAATTTGACAGCAGAATTAAAGGATCCTCTGAGGGCTCAGAAAAGATGTTCAGAATCATGCCTTCCCCATACTTACCATGAGTGAAAAACAAAGAGGTTGAGTATACGCAATGATAATGAGGAGCTATCAAATCAGTGTCCATTTTTAGCAACCACACAGATTTTCTCCAGGATGAGAATTATACAAGATATGGTATATGATGCAAGAATCAAATCACAATATGATGTATAAACAAACGGAAAATAATTATGACAAAGTATAAAGTAGGCTTGTGGTAAAACACAAAAAAGGGTACCTATGAGCAGGAGAATTTGGGAAGTTGTGTCTGTAAGTCCAGGGAGTCCACATTCAGCCTTTTTTATGCTTATTGTTGTTTTTACAGGAGCTGCAGAATTGTGACCAGGCAACAAGGGCAGAAAAAGTCAGAGAAGGGGGAGGAATGAGTTTCACGTATTTCAACTAGCTTTATCAATTTTTTCTTGTAGACTTATATTTAACATGAGTTGTTTATTTTACTAAATCTTTAAACCAAAGCCTGTGTGATGTGATGACCTTGCCCAGAGTCCCTCAGATAAAAGTATTTTCTTTCCATTAATCATTTGTGTACATACAACTGTTGTGGGGACCTTGAAGTTTGTTAGATAAAACATTCCATTAATGAGGATGTGAAAGCTGTTTTTACCCACCTGAACAAAAAAATACTGTTTTTTTTAAAGGAGTGAGAATGGGAACAAAAATGTAGAATTCCTATCTGAGTGTAGTAGGTTTTATTGCAAAAAAAGACTTTTTTTGTGTCCATTTAAATTTGCCTGTTGCATCCTTGATTTCATACAGCCAATTTGTATGAAGTTACAGCAAACTATTTTAATCAGTATGTCTATAGTGGAAAATATGTGGAACACTATTTTATTCATTAAGTGAATAGAAATAGCATTTACCAAATGACACCTAGTCACAATGTGCAAGATTTTGTTACATTTTTTGCCAAGGAATAGGAGAATTTTACATCTTGGTCTCATCGCCATGTTCTGTTCTTATTGCATTCATCTTAATGTTAGCCTGCACCCCACCCCACTCCGCCCTGCCCAAGACTTTCAAGGCTAACTTAATTATAGCTATTTTTACTATTACGAAGTTGAGTTAATTTTAGCCCTTTGGGATTTCTGAGGAAATGCTTGTTATTGGGAGTTAGAGACAGATAATGGATTTGGAATGAAAGCTAACAATGAGAGAAAAGTAAAATGAAATTTGTGAAGAGGATTAGTTAAATTAAAATAGCCAATATATGTATATATATTATTCAGTAAGAATTTTGCCAGGTCTTTGGTAATTATTGTATCTGCCTCTTCCATTTCCAAAGCTGTTACTGGGCCAAGTTAATCTGTGACAGAAAAAAACCTCTAAAACCTGAGCCTTGTGGCATTTAAAATTCTAATACATGAAGTGTAAGCTAAGTTATGAGCTTCATAAACATAGAAAGTAGAACCAGTGGTAATTACATTAATACCAGCAAACATTCATAGATTAATGCTTAGGTTTATTATGGTCTTTTATTTTCTTCCTCCCTTTTGTTTTAATGTATTTTAAATTGTAAGCATGGGGTTCGGCTCTCCCTTTTAGTGTCTCTACAAGACAAGAAACTCTTGGAACCTGTTTGACTGAAGAGTAGGATAAAATGCATTTTAAAACAGACTGCTCTGCTAAATTGTAAATAAATTTTCTATTTAAACTTTCTTCTGTTTAGGCATGGTAATATCCCATAATAAATACTGTAATGCTGAAAAAAAGATTATATTTACTCCTCAGCTTCCCTGTTTTCTTGTAATTTTTGCAAGTGAGAGTTAGGATTATGAATTCTACCTTGTGTGGCCAAGTGACCCTTGAAATGCAACATTTTGCAGTCTGTACAGCACAGAACACCACCATCACGTCAAGAAATTGCTGCCATTTTGAAATTACTTCATGTAAAGCTAAGTTAACAGGGAGCAGAAATGCCTAGAGATCAGCAGAAAAATGGAAGATGATATTATACTCCAGTAGACACTTGCCAAATTTGTTCAATTTGCCTCTTTCTATGCTTATCCAGCAATACATGCTAAATAATGCAATTGGTTAAGAAAAAAAATGCAAGCAACTTTCAAGAGACAATCTGCCTTTCAATAACTATAGTGTTGACTTTATAAAAGGACTTATACTGGACTTCTGTATTGATTTTGGCAGAGAAATTCTTCCATATAAACCAAAGCTATAGATTTTGTCATTAGAACTGGCTTTAAAAAGTATTTGATATTAAGTATATTGTTTCTATTAAGAATGGATAACCTCCAGGAGGAAAATAGCTCTTAGATTGACAAATATTTATTTTTTATTTACTTTATTCATTTTTATTCATTGTTTTTATAAATGACTCAAGGCAGCAAAATACTCCTTCCTCCTCTTATTTTCTCCACAACAATAACACTGTGAGGTGGGATGGGCTAAAAGAGACTGACTGGCCCAAAGTCATCCATCTGGCTTTTAGCCTAAGGCAGGATTAGAACTCACTATGTTCTGGTTTTTAGCCTGGTACCTGAACCACCAAACCAAGGTTCTCATGGTCATTGCAAAGCGGGCAGTAAATCTTCCAGACTGCAATGAATGATTAAGCACAACTCATGTGGTGTTGTGGTAAAGCAAGCTCAGTGGTATATACTGATGTCTTCCTGTGTTCGAATTCAGAGGTTGCCTTACATTCTAGGAAGGCATTAGTCAGCACAAGGAGTTTCAGCATACTTGATTTCAGGAGTCTGTTGAAAATGCCAGAAACAGGTTTCATTTTTGTTGTAAATGCTTTGAAATTTGAAATCCTAGCTTTCCAAATATATTTTTTTAAACAAAATCAGTGTTTTAGTGCTAACAACAAAAACTATTGCTTTGGCTTCCACCCAATGAAAGGATGGTCACAGGATGGCCTGTGGATTGCATAGTCTGATATATTGGAGGTTGTGGGTCAGATTGCTAATTTTCTAGGTGTTATTGTTTTGAGTTTTATTATTGATGTGATTTGCCCATAGCTGTGCTTAATAAGTTGAGCGAATGGCTATATAAGTATTTTAAATAAATAAATTAGCACATAATGATCGTATGTGATAAGCAATTGTATATGTTGCTAGGCACAGTTCAGTTGAGATATACCAGAAATCCTATAGCATTCTTAAAACAATTTATCCATAACTGAAAAACAATAAGTATTTTCCCAATACTGTGGGAAAAGTTATTACTATTCATTGGAACTTTTCCGGCTTTTGACAAAAACAGTTAGCTGTAGATACCACCCTGCGTCAATGTTATGAGTACATTGTTTCCCACAAAGAGATTGTGTTGCACTGTTGTGTTGGACCTGTTTTAAAGTATTACAGTGTGCAACTATTGTTTAAACAGTAAGGTAAGAAGTGAAGACTATTTACAGATAAGAAATTGGCTGGTAAGAAAAAAAAGGCTGTTCAATCTATTTTTGCTATTCTATAGCTTAAAGAGACAGCAATTGCTCTCTCAAATTGTTATTGTCAACAATAAGCAAAATGCTGCAATCTAACTATAACCACAATACTTAACGAACTTTCTTTTCCCATAGGACTGTTTCCTACTTACAAAAAAAAAGGATTGTTAAAGAGAAAAGAAATGAAATGCAGTTAAAATAGGTCCCCACTATTTAGGGATCACTTATTATCTGGGATATGATTTTATGTATGTATGTATGTATGTATGTATGTATGTATGTATGTATGTATGTATGTATGTATACAGTATGTGTGGCATCAGCAAGGATTGAGGAAGAGCTGGCAAAGGAAAGCTCAAGACTGTATTGGTTGGAAACATGCAGACGAGGCCTTCATCCTGCTGTGGATAGACAATGGCTAGAATGATGTTTGTATGTGTGTGTACATATATGTGTATGTGTATCTATAGACATATAGACACACATAATATATATACAGTATATAGCAATAGCACTTAGACTTGTATACTGCTTCACAGTGCTTGATGGTAAGCTTGCCATCTTTTCAAAATCTTAAGATTCTACGAATGGTTTGCTTTAAAAAAAAATTATTGTCCTATTGTATTTTTACTATATTAAATTGTCATATGATGATACTGTTTACCCTACATGGTTAGAACAAACAGTCAGGATCATAAATGGAATGTAAATGGAAGATTACTAAACTTTTAATGGAAATGAAAAAAATGAATCAATAATATATTTGTTCTACTTAATAAAAATTAAAACAGAACTATTGTTAATTACACAATTGAATATTCATAAGATCCCAATGCGTAAGAGAATAGTTTCAGATGAATAAAATGATACGAATAAAAATAAAATAAAATTACAATAGTCTCCCCAGTTATAAGCTTCCATTGATGCCTATAAAATGTCTACATTAATGTGTCAAAATATAATATCAATAACAGAACAAAATGTATTAGTAATAATTGCAGACTGTACACATTATTGTAATTTAGATTAATAAAAAGAATATACATCAAAATTAGATGTCACCAAATCGATGGAACATAATTTCATATTTGGGAGTACTCTTTTTAAAAAATGAAGTGAGTAGCATAACATTGGAATGAAATAAAAAAAATTGTAGTATATTTAATTATAACCTGATCAATATGCTTTACTATCTCAATTTGAATGAAGCTTTCAGTTTCATTCGAACTAATATCTTTTCAAAGAGAATGGGGGAAAAGAAAGCATCTATTCTAAAGGTTTTCTTTTGGGTTTGGGTTTTTTTAACCTCCGGTAAGTAGGTCACTATGTCAGCTTTAATCCAATGAAGTGGATTGTCATCCCAAAGCTCTTTATCGGCATATGAATATAAACCATACAGCCACGCGTTCTCTGTTCTCAAAAATATCTTATAGTGAATTCTACAACTTGGACACAATCCAGAGAGTTTTCGAAGGTTTTGATGTACACACAAAACTGTACAGATAAAAAGGGATTTCCCGTTCTTTTCTAAAAGTCAGCAAAAATTAAAGCAGTTCCAATCTTACCTCATATGATCCTATGTGTGAGTAAGTCAGGATATTTAAAACATGTTAGTGGTTCTAGCCAATTCATTTGTTTACAAAACTAATGACACAAATAACCTATGCCATTTTACGGATTTCTTTGTAGTTTTGCCCTTTGATGTTAATGTCCTTGAATTCTGGATTTGTCTTTTATAAGAAGACAACTGAAAATAGAGAGGTTTTATCCTTTTGGCTCGGTCTGTAATGCAAACTAGATTGGCAGTACTTCTTTACATGCTCTTTGCAAGTTTGCTTGCTGCTAGAAAGGGATTGTGTGTGTAAGTCCATTTTTAAAAGTGTGACAACATTGAACAGTTTAGCACCCCTAATTCTACAGCTTTTTATGGTGTACTTTATATTAGGGTTGTTGTTTTTTTTACCTACAGGGCTGCATCATGCTTCAAAGAACCATATAGGGAGAGATACAGGTAACCCTCAACTTATAATAGTTCATTTAATGACTGTTCAAAGTTACAACAGCACTGAAAAAAGTGACATGACTAGGTGACATGGTTAGAAGGGCACCCAAGGTGCGACACTGTTTACGCATTGACTTGATAAGTTTGTAAAAAAAATTAAAAACTTTATTTTAAAAAAGTGACATGACTGGGTTTTACATTTATTACCATTCCAGCATCCTCATAGTCATGCAATCAAAATTCAGATATTTGGCAATTGGTTCACATTTAGGACTGTTGCAATGACTCCTGGGACCATGTGATCAGCTTTTGTGACCATCTGACAAGCAAAGTCAATGGGGAAGCCAGATTCACTTAGTAACAACCATGTTATTAACTGCACAACTGCAATGATTCACTTAACAATTGTGGCAAGGATGGTCGTAAAATAGGGCAAAACTCATTTAACAAATGTCCCATTTAGCAGCATACATTTTGGGCTCAATTGTGGTCATACGTCGAGGACTCCTTGTATCGTTCATGAAAAAATAGCTTTCAATCAGGAAACGCATTTAACTATGCATCAATATCAGCAAATCAGATATGTGCTTATGTGAGCAGTCAGCTATGAGACTGATAAAACTACTATCTTGATTCTGTCCTGAGGCCTTTTTTACTTCCAGGTATGTTGAGCTACGACTCACCCAAATGATCAAATTGACTGGCTGCAATGAATGCCGTAGCTAAATACAGCTGAGTAGGAGGGAAAGTTGTCATATTTAGTTAAATAGGAATATCAGACACATCAGCAGTGATTATGCTGTTGAAGTAGTCAGAACAACGAAACTGCTGTTCTTGGGATGAAGCGATATTCTCTCAACCCCCAGAGTCCATAAATAAAGATGAATATTTAGTTTGAATTTATTTTTTTTTAAATTGAGGAAGTTATTTTACTGAACTGTTTTTTAAAGTAATAGGGGTGGCTATGATTGAGAGGAGTTTTTGAAAGCTAATCTTGAATCCTGGTTGAAGCCCGGTCAGCTAAAGGAAGGAAATCTTTGTTTCCTCTTTCTGTTGATGAAAATCTAGTGCTTAAAAGGCAATTCCAGAGAAGGGGAAAAGATAATATCACAAATGTTGGAACACGTCCCATTGCTGTGGCATTCATTTTTCTACAGTTGCAGCAGTCCGTAGATCAAAAGTTTCTCAAATAATGCTACAGCATTCTGTCTTCCATTTGTATTTCAGTGTTTTGTTTTATACACTACAAATACAAATATCAAGAAAATATAT
>JANHFT010006812.1:19511-29986 GCA_032467955.1 Pseudoxenodon macrops | reverse complement strand
TATGGGATTCCCCAGGCTCGCAGGCAGACACTTACGATTGGTTGGAATTCTCCCGTCGCTAGTTAGCCAACCAGCGATGGGCATGCAACTGAATGTAAATGGATCTGGAATTCCCCGGAAAGGGATTAAGATATGCATGGGGGATTAGGCAGAACACAACAAAGCTAATTAAGTGCAAAGGAAGGAGGGAGGAGCAAAAATAGAAAATGAAATTGATTAAATCTATAGAATAAATTCTAGAAATTTGAACCAATTCTTTTTTTTTTTTAAGGTATTACTCTGTCAGCATGGTTTAAATGTAATTTTTGGCTATTCAGGAAAACTGCATTCTTTCAAAGTCAGGGAACATTACAATCATTTTGGCAAAACTTATAGGGAAAAGAAACTAAGGGCCAAAAAGAGACAAGGAGATTCTGGGCCATATTTGCTTGCAGAGAGGACATGGAAGAACATCCTAATCTCCGAAGAAGGACAAATACTCCATTTCCCCAAGGGCCATGGTAGCACAGTAGTTAGAATGCAGTATTGCAGGCTAATTCCGCTGACTGCCAGCATTTCAATCCTGACCGAATCAAGATTGATTTAGCCTTCCATCCTTCTGAGATTGGTAAAAGGAGGAGCCAGGTTGTTGAGGGCAACATGGCGACTCTGTAAACCACATAGAAAGGGCTGTCAAGCACCATGAAGTCTAAGTGCTATTGCTGTGCTTTGGCTATTCCAGAACCATAGATAATTATCAAGCTTCCTACCACCACTAGGGATGTCTAGTCCAATACCTGAAGCACTACAGGAGGTACGCTATATGAGTGGCTCGGCTCATCGCTAAACTTACTATTGCTGCTATGGCTCTATTAAGATTTGGTTGAACATCTGCAATAATAAATCATAACTCATGTCCAATAAACATACATTATTAATTCAAAGAGTTGCTTCTTACTTGCTTCTTGAATCCTTGTTGCCTTTATTTTACTTTATCCTGACTTCTCCATCCTGTCCCACTTTTTTGTAAATGAGTTGATCTCAAGTCATAATAACCCAATGGTGGTATAGCAAGCTAGTGCAGCAATTATGAAGATGTGGTACGTGTAGTAATTTTGGCTGCAGAGTTGTAACTATTCTAGCAGTGAGAGCCTTAGTGGCAGCTTTCTTGTCTTGCTTCTTCCAAGCTTCTGCACCTGACTGAAAGGGGGACAAGACCATGCCATGGCCCTGTTTCCCTGCAGAAAATTACTTGGATCTTTGGGTGTTTGCTTCCAGGAATCTCACCTTCTGTTTGTCCCTATCTCTATCATACAAAAGAAAGAAAGAAAGTTCCAGAGCAAAGGAGACTTCTTGGTATGGATATGGGATCATAGATGTCATCAGGGGTGGGTTGTAACTTTCCTTGCCGGCGGTTCGCTGCCTCCCATGCCGCGTTGGCGTGCCTCACACACTCGTGCACCTTGTGCGCGCGCGCATGCACAGTAGAAAAAACCCCGAAAAATCCCCCCCCAAAAAAAGGGCAAAAACAAGATGGTGACGCATGCGCAGTGCCAGAAACTCGGCTTCTGCGCATGTGCAGAAGAAAAAAAATCTGGGAAAAACTTTTTTTTTCCAAAAAAAAAATACAAAAAAAAGATGGCAGCGCCCACAGAGCAGCAGAACCAGCTTCGTTACGTCACCAGCGGCCTACTACCTACTCGGTAGAACCGGTCCGAACCATTAGGAATCCACCTCTGGTTGTCATGGTACCACTTCCTTCTTCCTTGTGCTCATGTTTCACTTTGAACATCTGTACAACATTATTACTTATCACCCCACACCTTAATCATTACGGAATAGGTAATTTTGGCCACCAATCAATCCTACTGTCGGGATAGTGTAGAGAACTGGAGTTCATGGCATTCACTTTGGAGTACAATTTTAGTTCCTCTAAACTGTTGTCATTTAGGGCCTGATAGAGAGCAGAATAGATTGATAAGGACAGACTGGAATTCAGTATTTGCAGACCAATCCTTGGAGCAGTCCAAAGAAATAAAAAAAAA
Source organism: Pseudoxenodon macrops (assembly GCA_032467955.1). Classification (NCBI taxonomy): domain Eukaryota; kingdom Metazoa; phylum Chordata; class Lepidosauria; order Squamata; family Pseudoxenodontidae; genus Pseudoxenodon; species Pseudoxenodon macrops. Next base: position 27,962 of record JANHFT010006812.1, on the reverse strand, counting down.
AGCCCAACTGAAGTAAAGCCACTTGTAAAATGCATCTGGGAAGCAGTAACTGAGGTGGAATATGAGTCAGTGCTTGTTTTATGGGCCAAAGCCATAGCACCCATCTGTCTGAGGCCTTGTAACAAGCACTCCAAAATTAGCCAGGGCAGAAAGAAGTTAAAAGTAGCACAGAGACTAGCAAAATAAAATAGCAAGTTCTTTAGTGCACTAGCATCTCTGATTTATATCTGAGTAGTCTAAAATGGGAAGGCCAAAAAGCCACTGATAATTCCGAATGTGGCTCAGAGACTGTATCATTCTTCAGAGCTATAACTTCACTGTTTCAAATAAAGCTGACAGATCAACAGTCGGGAAACCCAAACGCAAGCTACTGGATACCAAAAACATTTGTTCTTCCTTTCTTTCCCTCAGATGAACGGGTTTGCTTTATCAGATAGTTGTAGATGTGAACCTGAAAGAAATGTTACAGTCTGAAGCGCTTTTATTCAGTATTCCAACTATCCGGCAGTATCTATTTTTAGGGTTCATCATTTCACCTACTTCTGTGGCCACAGAACATGTTCATTCTTCACTGGACTGTATTATTATACTCACAGTCAGGGAACCTGTTTCTTTCTCTCTCGGGAGATTTTTTTTTCTCCAATGGGCACAATCATAGGTTTATTGGCTTAAACCTTGAATCCAATTGCCTTTTAATACACTTCTCAGTTTCAGCACAGCTATTTAGAGATACACATCACTAATCGGCACGATTTTGCCCGGTAATATAGCAATAGCACTTAGACTTATACACTGCTTCATAGTGCTTTACAGCCTCTCTAAGCGGTTCACAGAGCCAGTATATGGCCCCCAACAATCGGGATCCTCATTTTACAACCTCAGAAGGATGGAAGGCTGAGTCAACCTTGAGCCTGGTGAGATTTGAACTGCCAAATTGCAGGCAGGCAGCAGAAGTGGCCTGCAATATTGCATTCTAAGCACTGCGCCACCTTGGTTCATATAATATAAGCACAAAGATTATTTTAATCAGAAATCTAGCTGCTACCAACCATTGTTTCATAGTTATTTAATTCCAGAAAGGTGTGAAAAATTCCCAGTGTGAAAAAGCTAGCAAGACAAGTAGGGGGGAAAAGCAGCAAACAAATAACAAGCTAAAAAATTGAGAAGTTCTTGCACACTATGCATTCATTCACTCACATATCTTACATCCTCACACAGAGCTCTTTATCACCCGTATTATAAGCTAATAATATTGGACTCTAACTAACTAATTTTGATCAATCTTGCCATGGAATAGTGTTACAATTTAGAAGACAATTGGGAAGGAGAGTTTCTAGGTGTTTTTGAGCAGTTATTGGCAATGGTAGTTCATGCCCTGATTCTTTTCATGTTTTTATGTTTATCCATCAATCACACTTTAACATTTTTCTGGTCTCTGGTGTATCATTGTTTTAGTCCATTCTAACATGCCATTGTATTTACTCTCTATTTACCCACACATGTATTTAGATAGTATTTATCACATATAATTCATTATCCAACAAAATTTCTAGAAGAAGCTATTTGGTGGGCGAGTGAGATTTGATTCAATTCAAATATGAATTATTTCTGGTTCAGCTTGCCCTTGGTGTCTGTGTGTCCAAAGTCCCTTTCTAAAAACCACCACTTTATTATATTTGCAAAACTATTGTATTTTGCCAAACATGTCCATAGCAGAGGTGGGTTCCTACCGGTTCTAACTGGTTCTTTAAAACCAGTAGCAACTCAGCGATGACATCACAGAACCGGTTCCTTCGGTGTCTCCATGGGTGCCACCATTTTGGATTTTGCTTCTGCGCATGCACAGAAGCTATTTTTTGATTGCTGCACGGGTGCGCGCATGAGGCGCAACCCTGAGCAAACCGGCAGCAAAATGATCCACAACGCACCCCTGGTCCATAATATTCTTTTCTGGCTATATCATCATTATAACTCAGTTGTTATAATATTAAGCTTAGTTCTGTTTGTAATTTGCATGTTCTTTATTGACTTTTCCCTGTTTAAAAGGAAAAAAAATATCTCCAACATTTTGTGGGCATGTCATAGGCACCCTCTGTGATGGTTAATTATTTGCAAAATGCTTAATTACACAAAGGAAAACTGAGCTACTAAGTCAGGTGAGACAGGTGACTTCCAAGAGAAATCTCAGAGACCCATCGATACCCACAGGATATCATGTGTGGAGAAAATGCCAAATTCCCCAGACTTGATCAAATAAATTTTTTCAGCTGTTTGCAGAAAATAGTTAGTCTTCAGATAGGCACATTTGTTTCCTTGAGCTGAAATGCCACTGACCCAGGGCAAGCATGTGGTTTGTTGGTTTCTGCTTCAGAAAATCTATCTCCCTTCCAGGTGCCTGTTTTAGAACGACAAATAAAGCAGGGTCATTTTCTTATCCTGGTTACACATCTCTGATACAAGATTACATGTCTTTAGCAGCATGTACAATATATTATCGATTTGCCCAGAAATATGTCCTTTTCTTTTCAAGGAGGCAAGATTATTTCTTTCAGAGTTTAAAGCTTTAAATAGATTTATTGACATCGGGTTTTTTCCCTTGAAGAAATTTGAGCTTCTTAAGCAGGATAAGTTGTTGATATTTTTGAAAAGGTCCTTTTGCATTTATCCAGCTCAATTATATTGTCATACTGCTGGGAAGAAAAGGGGCCATTTTCTATGTTCTGTCCAGCAGTTATCAAATGGCTAATGCTACATAAATGTTAAGACATTTAAGACATTACGAAAGAAATTCTGCATCTTTTTAATTGTCCAGAGATATTTCACGAGAAGAGTTCTCCATTCCTCTGTTCGCAACAGAATACCTTATGCCACCAGACTTAGAAGAATTTCAGCAGGTCGGTTTCAGATCCAGACCAGGACACGCAAACACAGAGATTCTCTGCAGAGATGATAGGGGTATGGTGGCTCTAACAGTGTTGCTGATTAGCTGGTTGGTACCATGTAGTTCCAAGTGGAAGATGCTGCAGCATCGGTCTGAGGCTGGTGGTGGCTACATCAGAGGTGGGTTCCTACCAGTTCGGACCGGTTCTACTGAGTAGGTAGTAAGCCGCTGGTGACGTCATGGAGCTGGTTCTGGTCCGTGGACACCACCATCTTTGTTTAAAAAAAAATTCTGGTTTTTTTTCTTCTGTGCATGCACAGAAGCCGAGTTTCTGGCACTGTGCATGCGTCGCCATCTTGTTTTTGGCCTTTTTTTGGTGGGGATTTTTCAGATTTTTTTTCTACTGCACATGCACGTGCCCACAAGGTGCGCCCATGCGGCATGGGAGGCAGCGAACCAGCGGCGAGGTAAGTTAGAACCCACCCCTGCCCTGTACATGCCACCTTCAAATCCCAGCCAGTTCTTCCCAGACTACAAACTTCTTTTTAGAGAATGATGTTCAGCATTATTTGTACATTTTTTACCTGCAACCTCATGTCTTCCTCCTCTGTGCACTGGGAATTTCAATCTTTCAATCAAGCTTCCTAGCCAGAACACAAGAGGTGCAAATATGTAATGTTTTCAACCCAAATGGATCACCGTCTGGAAAATATCCTTGCTTCAATACCTATCTTCAGACCTTCATGAGTCTATTTTGAATTTCATATTCTTAATTCCAGTGAATTCTATCATTTTTTGTCTACATGGAACCACTCTGTTTCAAGCAATATCTCATCACTTCTGCTTAGATACCATTATAGGTTATTTCACACAAACTGCTGAAATGATTCAAAAACTGCATCCTCAGAAAAATTCTAAGAGGAAATGATAGTGCTAATATGTTTATCCTTTAGTTCAGTTACTATGAATCTAGTCACACTCCCTCTATATCTGGTCTTGTTCTTTCATTCTTAGGTAAACAAAAAGCTATTCTGCTCTCATGATTTTATACAGAGAATTTTACTTTTCCTGTAGTACCGTATTTTTCTAAGACGCACCTTTTCTCCCCCTAATTGGGGCTGATAATTTGGGTGTGCCTTATACTCAAAGCTTTTTTTCAGACCTAATGAGGTGAGTGAAGAGTGAAGCGATCTTGGGCAGCCTTTCATTGCTACTCGCTCCGAAGAAGCTTTTTTTCCAGCCCTAAGTCTTTGCAGCCTTTCATTGGTTTGTCTCTATCATCTGTGCTTTAGAACTTTTTTTCCCAGACCTAACCAGGTGTTAACAATCTTCCTTGGTGTGCATGCTTTGTTGATTGGTTCTCTCTATCAGCTGTGCTTTAGAAGCTTTTCCCCCCAGTCCTAATCAGGGGAGAAAATAATGTGCTGAAGCTGACCAGACTAAGGATGCTAGCCAGATGAATACCTGGTAGGCAGATTTCCCCCCCTATTTTCCTCCCCAAAAACTCAGGTGCGTCTTATACTCAGGTGCGTCTTATACTCTGAAAAATACGGTATTTAGGCAAATGTGACTTCCAATTGCCTCTGAGAACCATATCTAGTATTCTGAATATTGATGCTAGAACATCAATATTCCTCTCTATTTGTGGATGTCCACCTACTGAGTTCTCAATTTACTGTGCTGTTGATGCCAACATCATGGTGTGTTTTGTTTCCACTGCTGTTCTCCAGGTTTCTTGCAAGATGGAAATAGTATCCCGCCATGGTGCTGAGTAGCTATGGGGTTACCAATCATTGATTGTGCCAGACGTTGATCAGTTAGCCAACTGAGAAATACTGCTGAGCTGCCAAAATAACATGCCATTTAGATGGTTTGGGAGGAAAAGTAACATGAATAGATTTGTCACCACAGTGATCAGTTATAGGCTAATGACAGGAAAATATAACTTCGGCTTTCAGCCGTATGAAAATACAATAAATAGGAGTAATTTTCATGACAATAATTCAGCATCCATCACTGCTTCTTTTGTGTTTCTACTTTAAAAAAACGTGTGTGCCTTTCTCAGAACATGTCATTATGGTATGAAACACATACACCAGGGGTGAAATCTAAAATTTTCCCTACCGATTCTGTGGCTGTGGCTTATTTTGTGGCCGTGGCTTGGAGATCAGGTGACCGGGTGGGCGTGCTTTTACACTTTAGACAGACAGAACACAAAAAACTTTTACACTTTACACAAACACAACACAAAACAACACAACTGACTCACACACAATGCAAAGGCACACAAAATGGCATCAGCAACAGATTGAACAGATTGAACAGTTTTAACAGATTTGCAGAGTTGGAAGAAGGGACCTTGGGAGGCCATCTAGTCCAACCCACGCCTAAACAGAATTGCAAAAGCACACATTCCATATTTTATTTATAATTTTAGATAAAAGCAGCTAAATTTAAAGCTTTCTAAATTTTAAATGGCTATGTCTAAAAAAAAAGTACTATATGCTATTTCCTATTTAATCTCATATATTTAGTTAGGTACATATTCTATCCTTCATGATATTAAATTGTATTAAATATCTTTGTTGCATGTTTTCTGGAAGTACATTTTAAACTGCTATACTATATGATTCGATTCGATTCAATTCGATTCTAAGGACTGCAAGAACAAGATAATGATGCAAACAGTCTAACAGATTTTCACTAGGAACTAGGCACAATTCATATACTTAAGTGACACTTGGTGCCATTAAAACATTTTAGGTGTTTTCACACAGAGAACCCATAGCACTGCCATTCAAAAGGCTGTGCAGCTATTTTGACTTTTCCCCTTTTGAAATGAGAAGAAAGGAGTGGCAACTTTATAAGATCAATGAGAACTCCTCTACATGATTTCATGAAAGAGGCAGAAACAGGGGGAAAGCAACATGGCCAGGTGTTTCCTAAATATCTCTTATTGAGGGGGTGGGGGGTGGAATTATTTTCTGAAGCAAAAGTCTCAGGTTTTATTTGGATTAGATTTAAACTTTATTGTCTGGTATCTGTTTGTATCTTCATCTCTTCTTAATCCACCCTCTTCTTTCAGATCTATTCACAGAATATTAAAACATATGTTTCTTGGACAAAGTACTATATGCTATTTCCTATTTAATCTCATATATTTAGTTAGGTACATATTATATTCTGTCCTTCATGATATTAAATTGTATTAAAAATCTTTGTTGCATGTTTTCTGGAAGTACATTTTATACTATAAATTATATATATACATATATAATTCCCCCTCCTCCAATATCTGAACTTCTTAAAGGTAGTCCCCAACTTACAGCAGTTCGTTTAGCGACCATTCAAAGTTACAATGGCATTGAAAAAACCATTGCAGCATCCCCATGGTCATGTGACTGCAACAGAATCATCTACCTGACTAGAGGTGAAAATGTATGGGTATCATCAGCATACTACCATACTCTATGCCATCAGAGGACTTTACCCACCGGCTTCATATAGAGCAGGGATGTCAAACACGATTTCATTGAGGGCCGCATCAGGGTTATGCTTGACCTTGGGGGGGCTGGGGTGGATGTGGCCATGGTGGGCATAGCTGCTCGATATCACTCTTGTCAGGGCGCCTGTAGTGGCCTGAGCCCTCTATCAGCGAAAATGGGATCCCAAGCTCTATTTTCGGCTGCGATGTCCTCCTGCAACCCTCTGCCAGCAAAAATAAAGGTCAGGTCAGCCCCACAGACTGGAATTGTCCTGCGGACCTTGAGTTTGACACCCTGATATAGATGATAAAGAAGAGACAGGAAAGATCCAAGTCTTGAGAACCCAAAAATGTAGGGGTGTAGCGCTCAACCTCTTCTCACCCACCAACTCCAACTCTAATCAGCCACAAGGAGGACATCCACCAACCACAAAATGGTGCTTCCCACTTCCAACACCTAAAGCTGGTGCAGAAGGATACCATGGTTGATGGCATTGAAAGCCGCTGAAACATCCAGGAGAACAAGGACACCTACATTGCCCCATCCTGGGCCCTCCAAACGTCATAGCAAAGGCAGCCAATGCTACCTCAATGCTACACCCCAGCCTAAACTCAGACTGAGTTGATCCGCTTCATTCAGGGCCCTTTGAAGTTGCTTGCCAATCACACTGGGTTGAATCAGCAAGTAAACTAAAATTTCCAATACGCCTTTCATTTAAAATAAGATTGGTGAACATGATGCCCTGCAGAACTATTGAACTAAAGCTCCCATCACCCTCAACCTAAACCACAAACTTGTTTGTTAGGCTAAAAGAAGTCCAGTACCCTTATAAAAGTAACAGATTGGGGAAGACTGGCTGAAAGGATGCTGATAACCAACATGTAATCTGCCTCGTTTCCTCTATCTTCCAATGGGTTTTCATACCAATTATTAACAGGATATCTCGTTCCTCATTTCCTGCTCTATTGCTGTCCACAAGAAAAGTTTTTTTTAAAAACCCAATCCAATTGCTTTCAGTTCCGGATGAATAAATTGAGTCTACACAACAATGATAAAGCCCTCAGAGAGGAAATAAGTCATTATAAAATGTTAAATCCTGTTATTAAAAATATTTACAAAAATGATATGATTAAATGAAAAAAACATCTTTTAAGTATATTTCCTCCCCTACTTTTCCTCAGTGTATACCTTTGATAAAGAGTTGAAGCTAAACCTCGGCTATTTGGAAAAGTTTCACCAAAATATCTCCTTCAAAATCTAATTTTCTGTTTTTCCACTAACTTTTCTCCATTTTAAATTCAATATATGAGGACAGGGCATAACGCAGATCAGTGAGGAAGCGAGCAGGGAGTGGAATCTGCCATCTCTCCTGTCAGTTTAGCAGGAGGGAAGTGGTCAACAATTCAGGAAAGAAGCTTTTCCTCTCTGGCTTGTAAAGGCTGTTTCTTCAAGGCCACTGTCTCCAGCAAGGTCTGAAGGGTGCCAAGTCAAACCTGGCAGAATATTATTTGGCCTGGTCAATCAGCCAGTGCAAAACTCTGTGGCCTGGCTTGGAAAAGCAGAGGAGATCTTTTAAAATAACCCTTGTTACTGAGCAGCAACAATGCCAAGTCGCAACAGAGCAAGAAGGACAGGGAATTGTGGGTGGGAAAAGGAAGGATGACAATTGGGTGGGTCATTTTTCATTCAGAAAGCATGTGGGGCAGTAAGATTTAAGACGTGTCTTTTATAAATGGTTTCAAATTGCTCATAGGATATTTTTGAACATCATCCATTTAGTATTCTCCTACACTGTTGCTCTTTTTTTTCTTCCCATCTTGAATGTCCTTTCCCTGTTTCCCTGTTATAGTATTGTTTTAGAGGGCAGAATCTGGGGTGGGTTCTAAATTTACCTTGCTGGCGGTTTGCTGCCTCCCGTGCCGCGTGGGCGCGCATGCGCAGTAAAAAAAATGAATTTTTTTTAAAGGCCGAAAACAAGATGGTGATGCATGCGCAGTGATGGAAATTCGTCTTCTGTGCATGCGCAGAAGAAGAAAAAATCCGGGGGGGAAATTTTTTAAATTTTTTTTTAAAAAGGACAAAAAC
>JANHFT010006812.1:0-19411 GCA_032467955.1 Pseudoxenodon macrops | reverse complement strand
CACAGAGCAGAAACGGCTCAGTGATGTCACCAGCAGCCTACTACCTACTCGGTAGAACTGGTCCGAACCGGTAGGAATCCACCTCTGGGCAGAATATTATTATAACCTGAACAAGAATTGTTTTATTCTGGCAACAGAATTTCATTTTTAATGTGTGCTAGAATGCCACAGAAAAAAAATGACAATTATATTTTACTCTGATGGGACTTCCACTTCTAGGCTTCAATAATCTAGCCAACCACTAAATAAAAGCAAAGAGATACAAAAACATCTAACCCACTTCTGGTGTCTAGTGGCCATCCCAATTTTTCTGGCCTGTATAGAAGGGCTAGTTCTTCTCCAGGAACCCAGTTTCCCTAATCAAGATCCAAAGGGCAAATGGAAATGCTGAGGAAAGATATGAGGCAAATACAATTCATTGGGATGTAATAATTCTGGGTCTATTCCTTCTACTTATGGAGGAAATCAGATCAAGCAACCACAGATTTCACCATTATTTTTATTATTTACCTTATCAGCCTCCAATAAAATAAATAATATACTCATATAATAGACCAAATAGATAAGCTGTCGTCCAACACAAAGAACAGGCAGAATATAGAACTAGCTATAAAAGGTTTGCCTCCTGCTAGTTGATACTCGTGCAGGAATGTTGCAGACTTCCCATTCTGGGACACTGCTATTTGCTATTTTAGAGTGTACACACCTTGTTCTAAAGAGGCAACTGGAGACAGAAATTTATTGCCAAATTGGCTACCATCTGCCTTACAAAATCCCTTGTTGAGTCTAAGCAAATCATTTGTTTGTTATTCATTTATGGAATTTATAGATCATCCCAACAGAAATTGAGTGGAATACAAGAAGAAGAAAAAGTTGAAACCAACATAACACATATAAGAAACTATATGGCCACTCAGAACCTTCACTCCAAGACAATGGCCTGCTAAAATACTCCTAAATGCTTCTGAAAGATCAGACAAGTTAGAGTCATGCATGTTTCCAGTGATCCACAATATGAGGACTAGTTCTGGTCCATACCTCTGATCCATGCCTCTCTTTCAGGGGCAGAGTGAACCATAAATGTTCCTGAATATCCCAGATGCTCATAAGTGAACAGTTCCACTATCATACTAGATTGCATCTAATATTTCTCTTCATCTATCTCCTATGGCATCTAGGCAGTAGTTCAGATTTTCCATAGGTTCACCAACCAAGCTGGGATAGCAACCTACAATTGACTATTTTACTGATGACATTGAACCCTAAGCTAACAGATGTCTTCGCCCAGTGGTTTCATATTTTAACAACATTTTCAGAATGTTTGGCTCCTGATCCACATAATGGTTTATACTGCTTTTGGTTTTAATTTTGATTATTATTGTTTAATAATGTAAAAATAATCAAAATTTGAGACTTATATGTCAGAGTTGGTAATAAATAAATAATGATGGAGAAAATCAAACAACAGGATAGACACATTGAAACAACTAAGGGCTAAATTGCTCTTCTTCCATAAATACTACCTGGCACCACCTGCTCAAGTCGAAGCAAAAACACTGAAAAACATTCCTTTGAACTCCCAGCTATGATAGGTAGTCCAGAGGGATGTAGCCATGCTTGATGAGAGATCTAATAAAACCAAATGGGGCACAGTCCTCCCATTCAGGCACCCTCACATAAGGCACCCACCAGTGAAGGCAATGCTATTTCTGTTCCATGATCAACCCTAAATTCTGATTAGAAGCGATCCAGATAATCAGTTGAATCAATTGATAACTGAGAACTTAACAATCATACTCAAAAAGGAAGGCTGGAAAGAAGCCAAAGTTGTCAAATATGACCAAATATGGCACATCCCTACTTCTTTCAAAGCAGATGGCATCCACAATTATAGATGCATAACTGAGAGACTGTTCATACCACCCACCATATGTACCAATGCCTGGTCAAAAATTGGGTAATAGAAGTGTACCCATAGGAAATGCTTAATTTTACCCACATGGTCCCCCCTATTTACCGTAAGTATGTCCAGGGTAGATAAAATTGTATATGTGCATAATATGCATAATTGTGCATATTGTCCTAAAGAAAATATATGGGCAGAATTGATTCAGTCCTCACAATCATAAAACTACATGCAAACGTTTTTCTGGATTGTACCATTTCAAGATTCGGAGAACAGATTGCCTCTGTGAATATAGCCTAATGAGAAACAAGAAAAGGGTCTTTCCTGCCTCCTGAAAAGTAGCTTTCATAAAAAGTATGCTTTGTTATTCAATCACCTTCCATATCTTCCATCAGCTCTAATTTCTATAGGATGCCTATTTTAAGGTTAATTATATGAAAGGAATGCTAAGATTACTGTCTGCTACAAAAACTAAATAGCCAACTACAACAGCTTTATTGTCTCTATCTTTTAGAAACTAAAAGTTCTGCTTGAATATTAACCATTGACTTGACTTACCGAAAGCAAAAACTCCTTATCTTTATACTGAGAGGCAAATGAAGAAAGCTGCAGGCTGGAATGTAATTTTGTGCTAATGGGCAGAATTTGATTTTTAATCCCAGACCTGCTTTCCTTTCTTTTAGTACAGCGATCCCTAACCTTTGTGACTTGGTGGCCCAAATGGAGAGGGGAGGGAGAGGGAAACCGGGCACATCAGCACACAGTTTGACTTGCATGAGCGGCACATACATGCATGCAGCTCGACTTGGGCGAGTTGAGCTGCGCATGCATCAGCATACCACTTGCAGAAGTCAAGCTGTTCGTGCGTGCATGCACACTAACCTACCACTCGTGTGGCCCGGTTCTGAACAGGTCACGGCCTAGTAGTGCACTGCAGCCCAAGGTTTGGGGACCCCTGCTTTAGAGACTTTGAATCAGTCATGTCTTTTTGTGACTGCCTGGACAAGTCGCTGCAGTTTTCTTGGCAACATTTTTAGAAGTGGCTTGCCATTACCTTCTTTGTAGGGCTGAGATAGATAGTGACTGGCTCAAGATCACTTGGCTAGCTTTTTGTCTAGTGTGGGACTAGAAATCATGGTCTCCTGGTTTCTAACCTAGAGCTTTAACCACTACACCAAACTGATTCTCTCCTTCAGAAATACTGTAAAGATACTTCTGGGGTGGGGGGGGGAGCAGATATTAACCTAAGTCCCACAGGACGTAGAGCGTGTCACTGTACTTTCTCCGATTAGTTACAAGTAGGACTAAGCCTCAAGATCTTGCCATGCATCTCACAGCCCAATGATACCATCTCTCTCTCTATGGAATTTGCTGGGTGATTTTTGGCCAGTCAAAACCTCTCTGTCTAGCCTTACAGGTTGTGTGTGAAAATGGAGAATGAGAAAGAGATAAGAGGGGAAGAAGCTGTGGAATGGCAGGATATAACTGACACCGTGTACAGATATAAGAGAAAGATGAATAATATCCTCAATTGCTCAGTTTTGAATGTTTTTTAGTTCCATGTGGACATCTGATGAAATGCAACTGAATAGAGGTTGTTGAACCAGCTTCCTAATTTTCCCAAAATTCAGTTAATTCCAGATATCACCAAAAGATTTTATTTTACAGAATTCAGGGAACAGAAAGCACTAAACATGATTCAGATAAGGCAGAGGTGGGGAAAACTATGGCTAAATGTTGCTGACCTATAATTTCCAGCAGCAACATGGTCAACATAATCAGTGGGAAAAGATGCTGAGAGTTGTAAATGTAGTAGTATCTGGAGGGTCAAACTTTTCCCACTCATCATTAATAAGCAGCAAATATAGTTTGTGCCCTGTCTGGTGACCTAAGGTTTATTGTTCCTGTCGTTGGGAAGGTTGCAAAGAAAATACTGCATTCTCTCTCTTGCAAATGAAAGCCTCTTCTCTAGACTTCAGTTTGATGTGTTAGAAATCTAGGCTCCAGGAGATTGGTTAGGTTTGGTTTCATTAAGTTTTTCATTCTTGTCAATTTGCCAGATTTGCTTCCTGTTACCTAATTTTTGTAATTTCACCAAGTATACTGTATCAAATGGCAAGAATTTGGCTCTTGCTCCCTTTTGGCCTGCCAAACAGTTTCTGCCCACCAGTGAATTTTGGCCACTTAGTTCCGCTGTCTTGCGTATTTTCTCTCAGCCATTCTACATGATGTATCTGCAATGGATTTGTTGACTAAGACATTTGCAGAACTGTGAATTTAACTGCTGTCAGGCCAAAAAAAATAATAATGATATTTTATAATGAATAGCAGCAGGGGGGTGATTTTTATACATTTGTAGTAAATGTTTGTGCATTTAGTATCCAAAAAGGTTAAATCATGGCAACTGGACCGAAGTTTGCTAAGCTAATACGTTTGTTGCTCATCCAAGTAAGTTCATCAGTCAAAATAAAAAATTAGTTAGGCATGTATACATTTAGGTATTTACTTCTTCAGACATGGATTTTATCTATCGCACATCTTATGCAAACAACTTAACCCTGTATCTTATTTGTAGGAATGTTTTTTAAGATTTATAATACATTCTTTGTCTTCCTGTCAGCCTACATTGCAAAATTTTGAGTACTAATTTTTTAATATTAATTAAGCCTTGATTTATATATTGATTTAAAATATGAAATGAGGTAAGCTTGTGAAGTAGGCTTCCTGTGCCTTTAGTCAGCACTATTAAAAAAAAAAAACAGCTGCACATCATGCTTTCTATTCATGGCCATTTCCTCATTGGAAGGGATAAGAAGAATATAATCCAGCTGCAGGGGAGCTGAGTTTACCCAGAGAGGATGAAGTGATTGTTTAGCTCTTCTCCCCTTTCCATCTTCACGTTATTTCCTGCAGATTGCCCAGTGGGGAAATATTCCTTCCATAAGGCACGGACAGATCTGGCAAGGGATAATGAAGACCAGGAAAATGACACATCAGAAATGGTTATGTTTCAGTTAAAAAGGAAAAGAATAGAGACCCCCTGTGTAAAGCATAGATTGAATCTCAGATACAGCTATTTCACCTGAAGTTTGGAAACAATTTCATATGCTTAGTGATCTTGATATAGAACGTGTAATCAGCAGGCCCAGATTTATGATCCCTGTCATTTGCTGAGACTATATGCAAATAAACGCAAGGCTTACTGCGAGAATGTTTCAAAAGACAATCTGGCAATAACAAAGCTAACACTGCAACATCTTTATTAGGAGGTCTGAGGGAAACCTGTATTTCTGGAGTGCTTTACTTTAGTCCTGTATTGTAGAGGCTGTTTTTGGGGTTGGGGAGTGCAATCAACCTAGAGAACAGAGAAACCTGGCTTATTAACAGGCTCCTTCAATCCTCTGTAGTAAGACTCTAAATAGTACAATTAATCACAAGATTCTGAAGGGCTGTAATTGGGAGAATTGGTTATAAAGGTATTTTCCAGTGTCATCATAAGCTTCAATGGTCACTAAGCAGGACAGTCATTAACTGAGGACTGTCTGCATTATTAAGAGTGCAATTCTATGCAGGTCTGCACAGGGATACCACATTTAGACTGCAAAAATCCAGGCAATAGCCGTCTATATATCTTTGCTGCCATTTAATATGTCTGAAATTTTGCAGCCCTCCTTCACATGAGCTGCTGTTTCTTTTGATGACTCCCTTACCCCCCAAAATACTTGAGGTTGACTTAATAAGCCAAGGTAGGGAACTTGTTGATGTACTACAGTACCCATGCTGGCTGGCTGGCTGCATACATGACAAAAATGCCTGATAATAATAACAAGTTATATTTTTGTCTGTTGGTAGCTGTATTGGATTATATAGGGTCACAGAAGTGTCACACAAAGCTTTAGTATAAGAAACCAAATGTTTAGGGGTTAGTCTGGAAGGAGGCAAACATAAAGATGTGAATACTTTACGAGCATGCTATAAAAATGAATGGATTGATTAAAAAAAACAACCCTACATATTTATACAGGTTTACATAGTGGAGAAAAATGAATCAAATGGAGGAAATTGTACAGCCATATAAATATTCAATCCATCACCACTATACTTTAATTGTTTTGAGAGTTCACCTTTTGGAGGTGTTTTAGCTATAGAATTGGATGGACAATGTTTTCTGCTTAAGTTTAAGTGTAGCATTTAGATGTAATATAGTTCATATATACACATTAGTCCTGCATCAACAGTTCAGGGCCAGCGAGGAGAAAGCCAGCAAAAATAAGCTGAAATATTCATTTTGTTATTTGGAAAGCACTTTTGTTACAAATCGAAAGTGTCAGGGTTTGTTTTTGTTTTTTTTTTGCTGTTCCCACAGCTCACTGGAATATAAACAAGAAGACTTCAGTTTTGTTGGCAATCCTCCTTGCCATCATCCCTGCCAAATGATGAAATTCACAGAAAAAAAGTTGATTTGTACAAGTTAACATTTTATTTTATTGGGAAACATTTGAGCAGAATTAAATACCAATGTTTACTTCTATCTGACCTTAGTGACAAATATTTGTATATACACAGAGGCATTTCAATGCATTGGTACAGAAATGGTGTAACTTAGAGCTGCATCAGTTTCTAAATCCCAATGTCTAGAAAAGAGAGGATTCATGGTCTACACAGCTAGCAGGATAAATTAAAATACTTTTCATGCTATGGGCCAAAGAATGCAGAAAAGTTCAGTGCTATGTTATGTTCAGTGTTAAAGACTTTAAAAAAAAAAAAATCTATTAAACACTGATTCTGTCCACATTTGAAATCCACCAATATCTTCTGAAAATAAGATTAACGTTATTTATTTAAATATAGCAGCTGTAGCATTTGAAACTTTGCTGTACGAAATGTGTTGTTCAACCAACAATTGGCTTGATTCATACAATACA
The DNA here is from genome assembly GCA_032467955.1 of Pseudoxenodon macrops. NCBI lineage: Eukaryota > Metazoa > Chordata > Lepidosauria > Squamata > Pseudoxenodontidae > Pseudoxenodon > Pseudoxenodon macrops. Next base: position 12,580 of record JANHFT010006812.1, on the reverse strand, counting down.
TTAAGGCAGAAACAGTAATTTTCTGCAGTGATTGGGTTTGCATAATACACGAAGAACTAAACAAGCCACATAATGGTTGTGTGATCCAAATAACTGTGATTTAGTCAACAAGTCATGGTAAAACTAATCATAGTTTAGCATTATATGCAAAGCCTCTCTGATTCATACATTTCACACATAATTTAAACCCATAATTTAAACCAATGAACACTAACACACTTGTGATTTACCCTGATGCAGTGGTGGGATTCAGCCAGTTTGCACCACTTCGGGAGAACCGGTTGTTAACTTTCTGGGCAGTTTGGTGAACTGGTTGTTGGAAGAAACAATTAGGACAGAGAACCGGTTGTTAAATTATTCGAATCCCACCACTGCCATAATGTATGAACTCAAGTTCCTTACTTAAATAGAACTCATACCTAAGTAAACATGTAAAAAAACCGAAGTCACAGTTTGCTTAATCATGAATAAGCTGAATAAACAGAAGTAGGCTTGGTTCAAATAAAAACTAAACTATGAACCTTGGTTTACAATCAATAGTCTGAATGTATATACTGCATAAACAGACAAATTACTGTGTTTTCTGAATCCAGCCTTTGCAAAAACCAAAGTCCAAGCTAGCAATGAAAATAGTATTGTATCAAGAAAGGTACATTATATTTAATTTTAAAAATTGTATATTTTATACAAAACATTTAGATCCAACCCAAAAATAAATTATTTTAGTTCTCGGGCTCCTATTCAGCTTCTATCATAAAATTGACTGCAAGTGGCATGTATCTTGTGACAATTGAAATATAATAACACCATATGCCTCCAAAATAAACAAGATAGTGGATAACAAAAAATATAAATCTATCATATCATCCTGAGGAAAAACACTTCTGAAATAATTTTCATTTCCTGAAAGGAAAAAACCCATTTTAGCCACTCCCAAACTTAGACCTATTTCTCTAAACAACGAGACCAAGTAGACATCTAACATCAGCACCATCATCAAGCTGTTTTGATTCCTAAATCAGAACTGAGATCTATAGTTCCCACAGTATAAAATCATTTGACAGATGACTTGACGGGTTTGATAATTTTCCATAATCTGATTCTAGGTCATGGTCTACTAATATTAATGACATCTAGCATTTAATGACATCTGGCAAAGCTATGTACATACAACTGATACCTGGTACTGATACAATGACATACGGTGCCACCTTAGGCTGACTACTGTCAAAACAAAGATGACATGGTAATAAAAACATGCCGTCTCAATTTACAGCTAGCGCCGTTTCACACTAATGTCTTGTGAAACTAATGATGACATTTTTAGATTTCTACATTAGTGGGCCGATTTAAAGAAAACATGATTAACCACACAGTATTTTTATATTGGAAGATATGAGAATTCAACCTGTGAAAAGGATTTTCTAGCAACCATCTTAGAAAATTTAATGTGAAAGGACAATTCTGTGCAGAATCTGGAGAGACGTGAACTGTCTCCAATAGGTCAATTAATATTGCCTGACTTTTGTTGTTAATTTTAGGAGTTGCAGTATTAGAATTATTGGGAAGGCTGAAAAGCAGCCAATGTTACCTCTCATTTCCAATAGACCGTGTGGAAAAAATGTTTTGTGCAACTTTTCCCAGGCATCAAAAATTGTATCCCATGACATTAACAAGTCTAATTTGATATAGCTTTGTGGACATGTCATTTTTCAATCGTTGTAGGGGAATTGCATTTAATAAAACTATAGAGAACCTTGTTTTCAGAGCAGCTGTTTAAACACTGTCAATCAATTCTTTTAAAGAAACTGAAAATAACATTCAAATAATAACATTTAGAATTTGGGTGCAAATGAGGGCGTCACAATTACTGGAACTGCTCATTTAAATTCCCCTCTCATAAGCTCTGTTTATCAGACCACAGCCTTATCTGCCTCCCAGCTGGTCTATCACCTCTCCTGTTACAAAGAGCTCTCCAGGTGTGATACCTTGTTTAAAGGCTTCTGCACCTGTTGTTTCAGCTGCTACTGATGTAGCTTTTTTGCCTTTGGTCCTCTCTTCACAGCTGGGGCCTTTGTTGCTTTTGAATTCAAACTGACAGCCTGCAACACCTTCTCCCCCTCAGCCTTTCCTCTAAAATGTTGTAATATGAATGGCAAGAGGCTACAAGATCCTTAATAAGATCATTTGCATATATGGATAAACCAAGGACTGTTTTTTTTAACCAAAGCTTTAGGACAAGGTATATTGACTTTATCTCTTCTGAGCCATATAGGTGGGCTGGGGGATGAGGGGTAGTGCACAAGAAACCCAACAGGAAAAGTGTCTCATAATGTTATGACACAAGACCTGTGACTTTCATATTTGGGCTTTGGTGTTTGGTGTTTTTTTCTGGCCCTAGTATAATCTCAGGTCAGAATGTTTTGCCTGCTCAGAACATAATTAATTGATGCAATATCCTTATGGTGATTGTAGCATGGGTGCAGGCATTTGCAGAGGTAACTGTCAGCTATCAGTCAACAACCGTTAATCCATTTGACAAGAAGAGAAAGAGAAAGGCAGCCAAAATTAGTGAATGTAATTGGTGTATGAAACTCACTGGCAGGCAAAAACTCTTCGGTGGGCAATGAAGGAAAAAAAGGCCATAGTTGAATCCCCACAAGGACAAAAGAGTGGGTTTGTGTTATGTGTCATGACTCTACAATACACATTTCATCAATGGCCCATCATTGCAATTTCTAGCAGATGATCATGTTGAGCTGTGCTGTGGTTGTTTGGATTTTGTTTAGTAATGATATGTCATTTCAGCTATTGTTATTTTTAAGCCATGGTTTATGACTTGGCACAGGAGAAGGCATTAACTATTCCCCAAATCTATTTAGATTCAATTAGCTCAATGGCAAAAAAGGGGGGAGTTAAAATCTAAAACCCCTGAAGGCATCGCTGGATTATTTATTTGATTAATTGATTGTCTGTAAGAAAATTTATATGGCCACCCAATTCACTCTCAATGATTCCGGGCAGCTTACAAGGATAAAATAATTATATAAGTATTATGACACAGCTTCCGAATTAGAAATTGCCCTTTTCTATGGTATCATCAGAGAGTCAATTGAACCCTGAAGCTCATTTTAATCCAGCATTTTTTCAACATTCAGCCTTCTGTATCTAAAAATTCAAAAACTGAGCATGAAAATGATGGCTTCCTTTTATCCCTACCATCTAGTATTCAATGGTATATTATCTCTGGATTTCTCTTTGGCTGAATTGCCCAACAATCACTGGTATGTAATTCAGATACTACTTTTAAAAGCATAGCTAAATTAGTGACCATATCTCACGCAGAGTCTAGAATTCCATACAACAATCATATGTTTTGTTAAGAGATGCTTCCTTTTGTCAGGGATCTACTGCCAATGTTGAGTGGTAAACTTGTTCAGGATATGACTGAAAGGGAAATTAGAAGGAAGAAGAGCACAACGAAGGACTAAATTACCAGTGTTTCAGCAAATTAAAGAAAAGGGGGGAATTTAAAACAACAAAAGAAAGGCAAAGTTGTGGAGAGCTGTTGGTTTTGATCTATCAATGGAAACAGAACACAAAGCCAAACATAATAGGTATTCTCCCCCCCAAATCCCACAGCCATTTCAGTAATTGAAGTGCTTTGATATTATTTTTACCCACAACACAATTGTCTAGCGCTAAATGTCCAGTTTAATGTTCTGCTTTGGAAGATTTTCTCTCTCATTTAGATGGATAATGCATATCTTTCTTTGTAGTCTTTAGGGACACTGAACTTGCTCTTTCTACCAGAATCTACCCTGAGAGGTTGGTGACATATCATATCAGTTTAGGATTTGCTGCCAAAGGTTTCTGGCCAGTAATTAAAAAGGAATCCTTCCCAGAACTCTAATTAAGAGGCAGAGCTCTAGGGACAGAAAACTTGATGAGTCTTGGTGATCTGTTTGTCTGTCTTCTATCTGTCCCATGGAATCCCATCAAGTTCTTTGAAACCCCTTGGTATAGTAGATTCTGCTTCTTTACCCTTTAGGTCACAGTTCTTCAAAGAAGTCAATAGAGTTGATGGGACTATCTAAGGGGTCGATTATTATTATTTGCAGGGCTGTGAAAGTAGTACTTATTAAATTATTTTCATATAATAAATGGGTGGGAAAGTCAATGAACAATCTGAAATGTCATGAAAGGGATCCATGAGCTCAAAGGTTTAGATGGTAAATTGAAATTCTCTGATGTTAATTTTGTGCTAGTAGAAATTAAGCACAACAAAGACAGCTGTCAATTTGTTTTTGTTTATTTTGGTAGCCTGTTTTTTTTAACCTGGAGGGTATTCAAAATGATACTGCAGTCTGAAAAAAATGAGGTCCGTTCTACAATCACTTTAAAACAAAGTATATTACTTTCAGTAGCTTCAGGGACACACCAAGCTTACTGCAGGATCACAAAGGCTGCACCCCAAAACAGCAAAGGGTCAGGGCCAACTGGGGGGGGTGCAGGCATTTTAAAAGGTGAAGGCATATCAAAACTTAAGACATCTATTTTGTATTTTAAAACCGGCAAAAAAGAGGAAGTTAAAATGTTGATGTCATACATTCAGAGAGGCTGTAAGACCGTAAAAAAGATGCTAAAAGGACATTTGTGGCGCTCAGCTATATTTTTTGCAACCCTCCTTTAGAGGTTTCTGCCACTTTATTCTGCAGCATTTCTGTTTGAAACATAACAAAAAGGGATTTAAAAAATAGTCATAATCCTACTCTAATGGCCTTCCAAAAGCATGTAAGAAATTGGATTTTTCAGAAGACCTTTGAAATAGCACCAGAAATGCTTTTTTACTATGTTTGTGTTCTTTTAGTAATTTGGAATGTTGTGGATTATCTCGACTCCTAGTCAGATTAGGCAGTTAAGAAATCCAGTGAGTGAATGAATTAAGGCTGTTTCTTGGTTATGATAATGCCATATATGTGACAATAGCTTCCTGTGCCATTAAGGAAAGCTACCATCTGAAGTAACTATAAAATCCAACAACTCATGATAATGCATTCCATACAAATTTTTAAAAATCATTTGGTGTGTTTTTTATGATCTGGTTGAATAGTACACCTTGGTTGTTGTGTATTTTTTTGATAGTCTGATAGCTGACTGCTAAAACCAGTTTTCAATGTTATACCAGTAGTTATGTCCTATGATGAGAAAGATATTCTAGTTTCCTCATCTGATAACATTTTATGTCCAGCATGATTAATCTTTGACAGATAAAAATAAGAAAAATATATACAGATGAATTTGAGGAATCTATAATGCAATTGCAAATAGGCATATCCAGTTGCTTATGTGCTACATATTCATCACAAAATGCTATTTCAGATACTTTAAGCCTTCTATATTCCTTAAAGCATGTACTTAATTCTTGCAAATCCACTTCTTCATGCAGTATTAACATGAAGCCACACCCCTACTTATGAATCTGAATCAGCCTTGCTACACTGAGAATGTATGTTTAGAAAGTGCCTAATTTCAATTATTCCATCTGTGAGATAGGAGAGAGTGCCTTTACTTCAGTTAACCAGAGTAAATTGTAAAAACTGTAGTTGAGTTGCATTTCAAAATAATAATTTTAGCAGCTACAGTTCAATCCTGAGCTGATCTGTTTAAAAGTTAAAGGTGCTAATAAAGTATTACTGATAATATCGTATTCGACAAAAGAACAAGGATCTAAAAGACTCAGGCCGGACCACATATCTGTTTAAATCAATAACTTATTTCTAGCTGAAAGATACTCCACCAAACATTCTTAACTGGTATTCAAGGGCATTATTGTTTCTGAACCCTGAGGACATCTATATAGCTGTCAAGCCTGGTTAATAGCCACTGAGAATTATCTATGAATTTAATGTATTGACTGTTAAAGTTAATAAATCAATTGATTTTCCCATAGTATATCCTAATCTGGCTTTAAAACTGTATGCTATATACAGACACATAGACTGCAGTTGCAGATTGTTACTCCGAATGATTTAACTATGGTTATTTAATTAACCCAGTATCCTGCATTGACATAATATATGGAACCAAAATATGGGCAGAATTTGTACAACACACTAGGTTAAGATGCAGTTGGCTAGTCAATATATTATGTGAACATCTAGGCCAGTGACAGCAAATCTTTTAGACACCGAGTCCCCCAAACTGCATGTGTGCACATGCCCAAACTGAAAGGTGCACACGCACAAACGTGCACATTGACACGCAGACATGTGCTCATCCGTAGCAGAGACCCAAACACCAGTTGGCTGGTGGGGCATCACAAGACTGGCAGCGTGGCAAGAGACAAGATCTTTTGCTTTCATGAGCTTTTGTTTCATCGTTTGCAGGGAAACAGAAGCTCACAAAAGAAACACCATGAAGATCTGACCTGGGGCGACAGCGCATGTGCCAGCAGAGAGGGTGCTGTGTGCCACCTCTGGCACGCGTGCCATAGATTCACCATCACGGATGGAATTTCTGATTATGGATTTTTTTTTTGTCCAGAAAGTTTTCCTTTTTTCCTTGAATTATCACAAACAATGATGTGGTAGATTTTTGTCTTCTACTAAGTAGATTCGAAGAGTGGTACCTTTCATGTTTGAAATAATAACTATCCATAAATTTTCAAAATACTACTATATTAAAATTATAGCTTTTAATGCATATTAAAATGTACAATTATACTTTTAATATAAAATAGACTTTGCTTTCAAATACTAGAGAGGGAAGAAGGGGATGTCAGGAGAGAAACCTGATGCTATCACTTCAAGCAGTAGGTAATGGATCATTTTGGGCTGCTACTAGGATTTATTTAATTGTGTGATTTTCTTAATAATGCAGTGATTCTCTTAACAACCATAGCAAAAAAGGTCATAGAATTGGCTGTGACTCACTTAACAACCATCTTGCTTAGCAATGGAAATTGTGTTAGTAAGTTGAGGATTACTTGTAAATGCAATTTTCCTATTGAACCATGAAATTTTCCTATCCTTCTACTAATAGGACTGTTGTGAAGGTTAAAACAATGCACAGTGACATTATATAGAGGAAGTAATATAAGATGATTAGAATTGTGTCAGAGAAAAGAGTTTTAAAAAGACCGTTATTTAATTTCTAGTCAGCCCCTGAAATTTTCATTTGTGTCCTACAACTTTTGTATGACTTAAATCTCTGAAGAATCACCATAAATCTAGTGCATCGTCTTCCTATTTGATATGACCTTGCAATTCAGACATTATGTCTTATATATATTGGGTGTCTGTGTGAACACATGATTCAATTTCCAGCACATGATTACAGTACTGTACTGCTGTTGCACTGTGTGTTAGTTTGTGTTAACTATCCAATAATCACTAGAACAATAGCTTTCAGTGGGCTATGTAATCAAGCCAAATGGGTACATAAAAACTATTTACACAATATTATCACATGTGTTCAGTGCGGTAGAAGTAGGCAACAGCCTGTCTCTTAAAGGGGCCCGACATCTCAGATTTGCAGAACGCTTATATGTCATCGCCATGTTCCTTTCAGCTGTCAGCAGCTTAAAAAGATGGCCCATCTGTTCAGTATAAGAAAGACATTCCTTGTTCTTCCAGCGTAAGAATCAGCACTTATTTGTTTATATACATTTTGAATCCTGTTAATAACTGGAGTTCTTTTGGTGGATTACAAAGCTACTTACTGGCTCAGTTTATGCTATTCAGTTAATAAGGATAAAGAATGGGTTGGTATGCAGACAATCCTATCCATTCACCAGTCTGAAAGTGTTCCAGAGTTAAGTTTCAATGGTCAGGTCTGTTTGGTTGCTGGTCCACAGCTGAAGTTCTATAGTTGGCCTGTAAAATATGAGATCTCGCCTAGAAATTTTCTCAGTACGCTTTGCATTGTGACACACACACACTCATAGAAAAATGGGATGGACATGGGTACTGATGCTATCTGCACTGGCATCAATCTCATTTGGGCCACCACATACTGTATATTTTTGTGGATAGGTAGTTCTTGACTTAACATACTTGGTTAGTGATCTTTCAAAATTACGACAGTGCTGGAAAAAGTGGCTTATAACCAGCCTTGCATTTGGCAACTGGCATGTATTTACTGTGGTTGCAGCAACCCCGGGGTTATTTAATCATCATTTGCAACATTCTGAGGCGGTTTCAAACAAGGAAAGTGAATGGAAGAAGCTGGATTCACTCAGCACCTATGGGATTTCCTTAATGACTGTGGCAAAAAAAATCATAAACTCAGATGTGACTCACTTAACAACTGCATCACTTAGTAATAGAAGTTCTGGTCCCTATTATGGTCATAAATCAAGGACTACTTGGGGGTTCAATTTCTCTCCGAAGTAGGAGAGTGTAAGGCAGTGTAAAATGTCTGATCTTTATTTAATTTGGATAGAATTTGCTTGTGTGTTGGTTGAATTCATCTCTTTATTCCAGGTGAGTGGCTGGATCAGACTTATTGTGTGAACACTGACAACATAGCAGAGTAAAAGTACTCAGGAAAAAAGAAATAACCTGATCTGGAGAGCCAAGGAGATGACCTTGGAGAAACTAAACAGAGACAACGGTTGCAAAAACATATTTGAAGCCTGGGACACCAAGGAAACATGAGAAAAAAAGTTCAGACTGTCTCCATTTTAATTTCAAGTGGAGTCTAAGGAGGAGCAAGGTGGGTATGCAATGAGGCTTTCAAGTTTCTATTACTACATATCAATAAAATACGGTTCTATCCAAATTTGTGGAACCTGTTTCCTGACCTTGCCTGTCTTGAAGATCTGATACTTGAGCTAGAATGCAAAGTCATCAGTGGGGATGGCATCTGTGTATCCCACAGAAACCATTCCCAAAGTCAGTTCCTACTGTTGAAAAGGTCCTCTCCTGGTTTCATTTCATTTGGTGGAAGCACACAAAAAGAGTCCAAGCAGAGTAGTGGGTTGAGGCAGATGCATTAGTCCAAAGTATCCTGGCTTGAAAAAGAAGACCCGGATCCTCCTTGAACTGAATTTTTGGAATTCATGTTTTATTTAGCTTATTTTCTTCAGAAAGTATTTAGGAAAATGAGATAATGAATGATAATCAGATAAGTTTGGTGCAGTGGTTCAGGTGCTGGCTTAGGAAGCTATGAGTTCTAGACGTCCCTTAAATGTGAAAGCCAGCTGTGAAACTTTAGGCAAGTTACTCTGTTGTCACCATTAATGAGTTCTTGCTGGACTTTTCCTCCAATGTATTATTCAGCTTTTCAGAGCATTCATTTCCCCCAACACACCTAACAGCCTAAAGCAAGGTGATGACATTCACTGACTAACTTTAAAATATCTATAGCTCTCTATCTACACACACATACACACACACACACACCTAGAATTCATAAAACACATCAAGTTATTGATTAAACTAGAGCCATTTAGATTAATCGACTAATCCAGAGTAGTAGGGAAAGAAACCAGACAACTTTGTGGTCAAACAAGTTGCAAAACCTGGGACAAGAATGAATCAGTATTCTTTACTGGAATTTTACCATCATTTTGCGTTAGACAGCATAATCACTATCTCTTAATTGCAACTTGGAGGTTTCTTGGTTTGCAGTTAAAATTACTGTATATGATCAGAAGTAATTTCCATTGATTCAATTAATTCCAGCATAGTTTATACTCCTGTGAATACATAATTTGGAGGCGGGGATGGTATATGATCAAGTGTTTGATGAACAACCCTGTTCACATCCTGGATATTTTTGGGAACCAGAACAAGGGAAGCCAGTCCATCCTATGCTAACACCACACATTCTAAAGCATTTTACTTATCATTTGAAACTTTTGAAGCAATAATATACTAATCCTTGCAGTACTGCTTCTGTTTTTATATTTCACAAGCTCCAAACAGTTGGAAAGAAAACTGTTCCCCACTGTTTCTTATTTCTGATGCTGTTGGGTTGGATGCAATCTCACAGCGATTAACCATTTCTTCCCTGGCAGAATGTGGAAAGCAGGGATGAAAATGGGAGGTTGTCAGGCTCAAGAAATCAGGAACCAAGGCTGTTCAAATGCTAGCTTTCTACAAGAATCTGAACTACAAATGGTCAAGGCAAATTGGCAATAGATGAGAGTGAATGAGATTTAAGTGGGTTGGACTTAGATCTCTTGTGAGTGCAAAGGGATTCCAAACTGAAGCTGCGCTTCACCCTTTCCTCAGGCTCAGCTTGGTCATACTACAGAAGCAAAAAGAAAGGCTAATTGTTATTCCAAGGATAGGCAATCTGTATTATATTATTGAATTCTACTCTGACCAGCCATATTGAGCAAGAATGAGGGAGACATAATTGTTGGAACTCCTGTGAAACACTTGGAGGGCCTCATACTGTGTTATCTCAGCCTTTTCATGATGTTCCCAGATGTGAACTTTAACTCTCTTAAGTCCCAAACATCAAGACTTTGCTGCTTGGGGAATTATTGAAGCTGAATTGTGATGTTCATGAAGAATTTCAGGTTGGGAAATATGAATGATCCCTAAGAGACCATTTTAAGGAAAAAGTGTGCAATCTGTCTCATGGTATGGTATTCTAACCTTGGACCATTATTTTTTTTGCGGACAATAGTAATGTACTTGTTGAAGTAGGTGGATGAGTGTCTGTGAGTTCTGTCATTATCCAAACATATCAGACATTTCAGAGATCTTGCTTTCCATGTGTTTCTGCAATGTGACCATATGGTCGAGATAAAAATAAATGCCATGGTTGTGGCCCATCCTGTGAACATGCCACTGGATGATTGTCCAGGGCAATGTAACACAGTCACAAAGGATAGTCCTGGACTATTGCCAGGCAAAAGCACGTGTATAATGTACAGGCATGTATCAGGAAAGTTAGGCTGCCATGTTGCTGCAACAAACTGGGATGTAGATGAGTATTGGATGCTGATGACACTATGAAGTAGCCTTCCCTACGTGGGAAGGAGCCTCTAAAGGTCCCCCTTGACCTGTTTCATCTGCATGCAGATTGGTGCAATTCCCTAGAGTCGGGAATGACTAGCACATATGTGCTATTTACCTTACATGTCAAAATCCCACCTTGGGAGCCACATTGAAACAGCCAGGAATTTGCAGAGGGATACTTCTATAAATTAAGCTGGCTACTACTGAACCAGAATGAGAAAGAGACTGGATCTGAAACTAATTAGAATAGAATAGGATAGAATTCTTTATTGGCCAAGTGTGATTGGACACAGAAGGAATTTGTCTTTGGTGCATGTGCTCTCAGTGTACATAAAAGAAAAAAATCATCAGGAATCAAAAGATACAACAGTGATAGTCATAGGTTACTAATAAGCAATCAAATCACACTAGGAAGCAAATAATACAATATAAATCACAAAGATGCTATCTATCTACCGGTATCTATATTTGATGAGACATATTCCTCGAATATATATATTCTTGGTTTAATTTTTGTCCTACTTAATTTTTATTTTTGGGGAACAGCGAAGAACGCTGGCTTTTATTGAGGGATGCTTTCAATTCTGATGTTTCCTGACGCCTTCTGTTCGTTCGGGCAGTAAACAAACTTAGGGCACAAATAAATAAAACCTGGGCGTAAAAGGTGGCGAAATCCGACACGTCGGTTGACAAGGCGTGCGAGGAACGTTTGCTCGAGCGTGTTGGACTCGAGGCCGCTTGCAAAGCCTGAAGGAGAATATCTCATGTGGCACCGAAAGCTTTCGTACGAGGCAGGAGACAGGGATGGTGACAGCTAAATCCCGGGAGTCTTTGGTCCTCCAAAGTGTGTGCCAGCCTCGCGGGAGAAACCAGACAGGAATCACGACTGGATAAACTTAATTCTGTTTTATTGTAAAGCTACCCTGACAGAATCCGGCCGGTCTGAAAATACAATTTTTCCCGCTGTCCATTTTTACAGGCTGAGAAACTTTTAGAGGAAGTCCATTGTGTTGCCTTTTTCTTTGCCCGCTATGCACTACCCCAGGACACTGCAACCGTCATAAGTATGAGTCAGTTGCCAAATGGATCTGCGCAAAGGATTACCTGTATTTAGCTGTGGGCTCAGCTGTCTCTTATCTAACTTTTCCTTTCTCTTCACACAACTTGTGTGCTTGTGGGGAGAACAGAGAATCCATAGGAAGCTGAAAACCTACAAAAATCCTTGTTTTATAGACAAGGCCATCAATGTGCAGCGGGGCCTTAAGTTTGTGGTAGGAACAATTGGAGGAATAGGGAGCATTCAATTGATGGGTGGGGGATATTTTTAGGCCTCTGAAGGGGGTGATCACACTGAGGAGTTTAGGAGGAAGTGGGTCAGGACAAAACCCTGATTTGAAAACCAAATAAAAAGAAGCATCTCTGTTCGAAAGGCACTGCGCCAGACATACAAAGGTGTATGTACAAAATCCACCCAGTATTTCATTGTAGCTTGCTGAAGCCGGTGGTTGGGTCTACATTAAGACTGATGACCCGAACTCCTCCTCCTCCAGTGGTAGTGCAAGGTGAAACCCATTATGAAGTGAAGAGAATATTGGATTCTA
>JANHFT010006811.1:26096-37985 GCA_032467955.1 Pseudoxenodon macrops | reverse complement strand
CAGCTGTGCTTTAGAAGCTTTTTTCCCCAGTCCTAATCAGGGGATAAAATAATGTGCTGAAGCTGACCAGACTAAGGCCGCTAGACAGATGAATACCTGGTAAGCAGATTTTTCCCCCTATTTTCCTCCCCAAAAACTCAGGTGCGTCTTATACTGCAAAAAATACGGTATATTGGCGAACAACAACACTGTGCTAAGCCACGGTGTAGTTTTGGCGCTTGAGAATTGTATATAACAAAAATGCAGCAATTCTCTATTATTAATCCAGGTTTAGGGTTTGCCATGTTATGTTCAATACCGCCAAAGTTTCCAAGACAATAATAGCAATAGCTCTTAGACTTAGATACCATTTCACAGTGGTTTACAGCCCTCTCTCTAAGCAGTTTACAGAGTCAGCATATTGCCCACAACAATTTGGGTCCTTATTTTACCAGCCTCGGAAGGATGGAAAGCTGAGTCAACCTTCAGCCGATCAGAATCAAACTCCTGGCTGTGAGCAGAGTCAGTCTGCAACACTGCATTCTAACCCCTGCGCCACCGTGGCAGTATAAATAATAGATGTAACACTACAATGAAATGATTCTCTGTGGTTTAAGAAAATGCAAGGAAAAGATAACAATTGGACACTTAGAACTCATAACTTACAATTCACTCATAAAAAGTAAAAATTTGCCAAATGGTTAAACCATCTCAGTTGGAAAGGACAGACTGAATCAAGAGATGTGTAAAGACTGCAGCCAAAATGCAACCAACATCCAGTTGTTGAATTTTCTGGCTCTCTCACTACCTTTATTTATAAACCATCTTCTGATCTTCCTGTCTAGGAATAACCAATACAATATTCTATATCCGGGGTGTCAAACTCGGCCCACGGGTCACATCCAGCCCACGGGGTGCTTAGAACTGGCCGGAGGAACTACCCGAGCTCAACTTTTGCTGGCAGAGGGTTGCAGGAGGCTGTTGCAGGCATAAGTGGAGCTCGGGAGCCCGTTTTCACTGGCAGAGCGTTCGTGCCATCACAGGTACCCCCAACACAAGTGGCGTCGAGCTGGCCATGCCCACCCTGGTCACCACCTCCACCCCCACCCCGAGGTCAAACACAACCCTGATGCGGCCCTCAATGACATCGACTTTTGACACCCCTGTTCTATATCTATGCCTCGGTTACACAGTCGAGGTTCTGTCCACACTATTGCTAGTTTCTCATTCTGCCTTACAGCCCTAGTATTCCCTGGAGGTCTCTCATCCAAGTCCTAACCAAAGCTGATCTTTCTTAGCTTCTCAAAAACAAGCAAGTTGCTCCTGATCAACTTAGGCATTTGTAAAAATAAACCAAATTGCAAAGAAATATCACAAATCTCCAGTATGAGAAAAGAGGGGAGACCACTGCTACAAAGGAAATCAGAGTAGAGCAGTGTTTCTCAACCTCGGCAATTTTAAGATGTTTGGACTTCAACTCCCAGAATTCCCCAGCCAGCTGGCTAGGGAATTCTGGGAGTTGAAATCCAGATATCTTAAAATTGCCAAGGTTGAGAAACACTGGAGTAGAGCAATCTTCTGTCCATGAGATATGTTGAACCCTATCCCTCCCAATGTCAACTGGACAATAATATTTAATTCCATTCTTTTTCTTATTTTACTACATTGCACCTACCTTTGCAGAGAATGGCCAAGATTGCTGCCAAAGAAAGAAACAGTTTCTTTTTCTTACAAGGAAGAAGACTTATCCAACCCGTCCTCTCATTTTCTGGCATCTCGTTTTATCTCGATATTTATTTGGAAGGATGAGCTCTGTAGCAGGAAGAGAAGCAGTGTGATCTGGTGTGCTTACGAGAAGCAAAAATAAAGTGCTTGCAACTGTCACAGAGATCCCTTTGAAGAATGAGCGCATCCAACGTGTTGGGGTGGAAGGTCGAACTTGTTCAGTTATCTTAAGCAGACCATCTCCTAACCAGAAGGGATGAGCCGTGCAGGGCAACGTTAACAGAATTCACCTGAAATATCTTGGCAGTAAGATTGGATGGGTTAAGAAAGCAGGGGTGTCAAACTCGATTTCATTGAGGGCCGCATCAGGGTTGTGTTTGAGCTCAGGGGACGAGTGCGTGAGGCCAGCTTGATGTCACTTGTGTCAGGGGTGTCTGTGGTGGCCCAAGTGCTCTGCCAGCGAAAACAGGCTCCTTAGTAGTTTTCAGCCATGACGGCCTCCTGCCGTCCTCTGCCGGTGAAAACGGAGCTCAGGGGGAGGAACATGGCCCTCCTAAGCTCCATTTTCATTGGCAGAGGCACCACAGGTCAGTCCTTTGCTGTTTCTAGGGCGGCCCCGCAGGCCAGAACTAAACACCGCATGGGCCGGATCCAAAGGTGGGTTCCTACCAGTTCTTCAGAACCGGTAGTAACGTGATGACGTCATGGAGCCGGTTCCTTCGGTGTCTTTGTAGCCGTCGCCATTTTGGATTTTGCTTCTGCGCCTGCACAGAAGCTGATTTTTGATTGCTGCGCATGCACGTGTTTGCTCAAGGCGCAACTCTGAGCGAACCGGCAGCAAAATGATTCACAACCCACCCCTGGCCAGATCTGCCCCCCAGGCCTTATGTTTGACACCCCTGAGTTAAGGAGTGCCTCTCTTGTTTGATTCCCATCTGAGCAATCCCCATCGTTACAATTATTAACCTTGATCATTTGTTATAATTATGACATTTTTGTCTTTTGACAACATCCAAGGCTGTTCCGCATATTTTGGCATGCCCGGATACAAATCTCTAGTCTAGAGAAGAGGTGATATGTTCTTTTCTCTCTCTTTTTAACTTAAGGAAAGATCTTCCTGTAATTTAGTCGGTTAGGAAAGGGGAACGTATTTTTATGGGAACCGAAATTACTATTAATTACTTCAACTAAGCTTCAACTTGGTTTCCTACTTCCTCTTAACCAGGTTCTGAGACCTTTGAAAACAATGGCCCCAGACAGGAAGCATAGCACTGGCTTGATTCAGTTGGTTTGCTTCATCAAAACAAACTCTCAAGTTACTTCCTGAATTAGTTATAAAATGCTGCACTGAAAAGATTTCTGGCTGTTTTTTTCAATTTTATGAGAACAATCGTTCAGTGTTTGCTCAAAGGAGGACCTGTGGGTGAACTTCTACTAGGTAAGGTGCACCATTGTCCACTGACATTGAGGTCCGGGGAGGCTGAAAGGTATGTGAGTATTCTCTTTGTCACTGTACAGTCTTTTCCCCAGGGAACGTGTGACGGTACACTTAGAACTGGAGAGAGATTCACATTGTTAGTAGCTGATTTTCCTCTGTAGAAAGCTAGGAGAACTTACTTGTTCCTGCAGTAGCCATGAGGAATATGGACTAAAAACCTGGGAAATGTTGACTATTATAAAGGAAAACAATCCAATTGCTGTGACTTCCGTAAGTCCTATCCTATCCTCCTCCGATAGCCTCTTGGTAAGGAAACTCTGAAAGCATCTTTCTTTGAAGGCCAGGCAGCCTTCAAGAACTTCAGATCTGATGTCTCTTTGACCTTCTCGCTAAATCTAAGACAGAGATGTAGGATCTGAAGCTTCATGACGATCTACTGTGCATCAGGGAATTCCCAAAGTTGTTAGAGAAGAACAGAATCTATGGACTTCCAATAAGTAATTATAGAAAAACTAAGAAGCCATTACGGAAGAATTCTAGAACGGCTGGGTACCAAAAGCAAATCCTACCGGTATATCTAGTGGAGGTATAGTAATCATATTTCCATGCCTCTTTCTCCAGTTTGAGCTACGTAATAGTAGCTTGGACAAGATTCCCTTTTGGGTGTAAGGCAGAGGTAGGATTCAGCAGGTTCTGGCTAGTTCTGGAGAACTGTAGCGGAAATGTTGAGTAGTTCGGAGAACTGGTAAATACCACCTCTGACTGGCCCCGCCCCCATCTATTCTCTGCCTTCCAAGGAAATGGGGATTTTGCAGTAAACTTCCCCTGCTACGCCCACCAAGCCACACCAACTAAGCCACGCCCACCAAACCAAGCCACGCCCGCCAAGCCTTGCCTGCCAAGCCACACCCGCCAAGCCAGGCCCACAGAACCGGTAGTAAAAAAAAATTGAATCCCAACACTGGTGTAAGGCCTAGTTACTCTCTGTCCTTCATGTTAGTAATGGATTGTGTTGTTGGTTGGTTCCTTAATGTAGGAGAACTAACTTTGACATGTCCTAAAGCAGGAGTCAGCAACCTGCGGCTCTGGAGCCGCATGTGGCTCTTTCATCCCTCTGCTGCGGCTCCCTGTCGCCAGTTGGTACCACAATTTTGAGAGGAGCTTCCAGTTTTGGAGGGTGGGTGGGAAGCATGGCGTACCAGGAGGAGACTCTATGGCAAGGTGCAGGTTTTCCAGTCAGCTCCACAATTGATAGGGCTTTCAGTTAGGACTGGTAAAGGAAAAAGGACGGCATGCTAGGAGGAGACTCTATGGTGGGAGAACTGGACTTCTGGTCAGCTCCAGAATTGAACAGGGGGGTTTCCGGTTAGGACCTTTGTGGCTCTTTGAGTGTTGCTGACCCCTGTCCTAAAGGAAGAAGGAATTCTCCCCATGGATTTCTTGTAACCCTTATCTCAGTTACAAGGTGACAGAGACCTGTGTGAATGTTGTTCCGTTTTATAGCTAGGCTTCAGCTTCCCTGCATTTTGGTTCAGTCCCCAAAGGAAGAAGTTAACATTGGAATTTCTCCGTGGACCATTTTCAGATTAGGAAGTCAAACTAAGCCAGAAAACATCAGACACAGATAATAGAATGCAGCAATATTTGCATGTTCTTTAGCTTTGAAACAGTAAACAGCAGAAAACTAACCCCTTGGGGGGGGGGAACGGGACCCATCGAAAGCATCCTTAGAACAACGTAGACGAATCAAAGACTCTGCATATTGAAGGAAAGCATTAGAGGAATGAGAAGACAATTGCCACTAGCGTGTTATTTTTATGCATGAAGGATCCTGTGATTCAACAATCCTGACTTCTAATTCAAAGTGGAGTTAAGGTCGAAACGTAGTTCTGGTTTACGAAAGAAACCATCTAAAACCCCAGTTTTGAGAGACAGTTTGGTGTAGTAGTTTAAGGCATCAGGCCAGAAACTGGGAGACTGTCAGTTCTAGATCTACCTTAACCACAAACAACAGCTCTAGATCTACCTTAACCACAAACAACAGCTCTAGATCTACCTTAACCACAAACCACAGCTCTAGATCCACCTTAACCACCAGACTTTCTCTCTGTTCTGGGAAAAAGGAAAGGATAAAAACCACTTCTGAAAAATCTTGTCAAGAAAACTACAAGGATTAGTGCAAGCAATCACCAGGAGTCAACAGTGACCCAAAAGCTTCCACATGTGTGCGCACACGCACACACAAACACTTTTTTTTTAAATCTAACACCAGTGTCAGGATTGATGTTCTGAATTAATTTGAGTCGGGAGTTATCCAGAGGATCAGCATTCGAAGGAAAATACGCCAAGACGTCCCTCAGAAAAGTTACTTAAACTCACTACAAGACTATACCTTGGTTTCCTGTTCCAGATTTCGCCCCTTCTCCGGTGAGATCTTTTTCTCCGTTATTAGGGCTAAATAATCTACTTTCCCTTCCCACCACGACCAGTGCTTACGGATTCTGCTGTGATTCAAAGAATATAGAACTGAACTGCCGGGAAACAGTTTTCTGAAATTAAGAGATGGTGGCGTGCAAAAAAAGCAGAAGTGTATGAAAATTGTGTGTGCAAGGGGAGGGGTATGATACTTTCCTCAATTACAACATGCCTTCAAAGGTCATTTGGTAACAAAAGATGGGACAGAATTCCAGTTGCACCTTTTATTCTAATTTGATTGATTGATTGATTGATTGATTGATTGATTGATTGATTGATTGATTGATTCATTCATTCACTCACTCACTCACTCACTCACTCACTCACTTACTTACTTACTTACTTACTTACTTACTTACTTACTTACTTACTTACTTACTCAATTTATATACCGGTAGCTAACCATCCATCTCACATATGTGACTCTAGGCAATGTACAATAAAAAATAAAATAAAAAATAAAATAAACAATTTAAAACATTGTAATACAAAAAATATTTTTAACATATTAAAACTGTTAAAACATAGGCACAAAGAAAACCATAAAAAAATGAACCAACATCCTACATACAGTTTACATTTTTAATTGTCTGTTTTAACAGTTTGCATTTTGAAATCACATATATTTACAGATAAATATTAATCATGTTAAATATGTTGAGATTTTTTTTAAAAAGAAAAAACAAATGCAGGTTAATGAAGAGACTTGAACTGGTTTATGAATACATGCAGAACAGGGATTAGAAGCTAATTTGTCCATGCTTGTATCCTAGTGAGTCCAGCCAATTTCTCCAAAGATCTTACGTATATGTTATATAGAGCTAAAGGGTCCCAGCTGTAACATGAGAAGCTGTACCTACTGAGATACAATCTCCTATGCAGGTGGCTAAATTTAGGAGCATAGATTTCATTTTTCTTTTATTCCATAATAAATGACGCTTCGGACATATGCCCATCCGCTAGATTAGATTTTCTAAGTTTTTCAGTGGTGCCCTCACTCTGTCTTCTTTCCCTTTGTGAGTTTGTACATGATTGCTATTAAGCAATTTTGGAATACAAACTCGCTTTATGAGCAAAGGTTAATTAGGGCCTGAAGAAAGCCTGGGGCAGAAAAATACAGATGCAGGAACTGTAGAAATAAGGTCTGCTGGTCAATTTTCTTGAGTGTATAACTTAAATTAAATGTAAGACCAAGAGGACTATTCCTTACTCACACCAGACTCACTGATCTTCCAAATCTCTCTGAAACAGATAAATTTGCATGTACAATGCACAACTGAACCTCTTAACTCCCAACTGGGAGCATTTCAGTCTTGTAAGTTGGAGCAGGCAGAGCCTGAATAATTGAAATGTGAACAATTCACTGCCAAGTTCACAATGGGGCCATGTATACAATGAGCCTCCTGCAGAATTGCACAGGCTGCTTTCAGCCATCAGTCAGCTCCTTGTGGATGGATAGGGATACAATTTCCCATGTAGCTAAAGTCAGTTTAGTTCTATATATACCAAGCTAAATGCTTTTTGCAATTATAAAATAAAAAATAAAAAGACAACACACTATAACATTGTCTGAAAGTTGAATAATGGCAACTGGACTTCTTGTTGGATTGAAGCATTTTGCTGCTTATCCAAGTAGCTTTTTCAGTCTGAGCAAGTTGGTTAGGGGCAACTTGCCCTAACCAATATATGTCCTCCAGAGAGTTTTCTGGATAGGCTTGTTAGGTGAGTAGGCAGAAAGTCATTGAGATGTAAATGTTCCAACTGCTAAATCCTTTGCCCTAGGTGGGTCATTAAATGTTGTCTCCTGGGTGAACTTGTGGAGTGGTCTTAATCTTCCTGGGGACTGTTGAAAGAACAACATAAAAAATGGAGTCTGAGGCCTCTACCTCTACTGAACAAAGGATTTTTCACTTTGGCATAAATGAATGCCTTCTCTTTCAAGCCATCTATGTCTAAAGACCCTGCAGATCTCTACTTCTAGGCTGTTATTGGTCCAAATCAGAATCTCACATTCTAGGAACGCCAGCCTATTGTTCTTGCGTCCATGAAGTTTATATCGTCTGTGAAGACCTGGACTTCTTGGACTTGATTTTTTTCTCAGGTATCATCCACATAATTGAACCAGAGGGTTGGGGACATCCCCTAGAAGTAGCGTTTTCTTCTCCACATGGAAGACACGGTTATTTGGAAAACACCACATACCTGTGTTCTTCAAACCCAGCAACACACTGAGACAGAGACTTGCCCACCATAAAGATCGGACACTAAAACATAAGAGCAATGTAGTGTATTCCATCCGGTGTAGTGAAGACTGTTCAGAACTCTACAGTGGAAAAACCAAGCAACCTTTACACATGAGGATGGTCCTGCATAGGAGAAGGAAAACCACTGGACCTGGATCAAACGTATACCTTCATTAAGAAGAAAAACAACACTTTTTTGAGGACAGTATTGTTCACATTTTGGACAGGGAAGATAGAGGGTTTCAGAAAAGAGTGAGGGAATCCCTTTATGCCAGAGTGGAAAATCCTTCCCTCAACAGATGTGTAGCTCTCAGACACAACCTGTCCTCCATTTTTTATGCTGCTCTTTAATCAGTTCCCAGAAAGATTAAGGCCACTTACAGGTTCACACTTAACGACCCACCTAGGACAAAGGATTTAGGAGTAAGAACATTTACATCCCAATGACTCTCTGCCTACTCACCTAACAAGCTTATCCAGAGTAGATGAGAAATGAAACCTCCCTGGAGGACATATATGAGGTCCCCCAACCAGATTAAGAAACTACTTGGATAAGCAGTGAAACACTTCGAACCAACATGAAAAGAAGTGCAGTTGGAAGTCCACTCAACTTCCAGACAAGTCGACCTGAATGACTGTGACGCTTCATCAAACTCACAATGTTGTGTTCTCACGTAAACGTGGATCAGATTTGGCATATTTTATCTCAGTAATTAAGCACATTTTTTAACATTTTAGTGATTTTTGGCTCCAGCAATGTAACATGAAATTGCATGATGGTGCCCATCAACTGAAAGGATTGTTGATTGTGCTGTAAACTTTAATGCAGCTGGAATCTTCTTCAACTTGCAAGTCCAGCTGTTGCCTTCTTGACCTTGGTTTTATGACTTAGTGTGATACATTAACCAACAACTCAAAATTTCAACATACTAATTATATGGGGGTTATAAAAACAAATGTTATACTCAAATGCAATTTTCTGACCTACAGTTAAGAAATACTAATTAATTCCCAGTCTTTTTTACTCACTAATGTGAAAGCACATCCTCTATGAATTTAATAATATTTACTGTTTATGACTGTTTATTTACATTATGACTGTTCATATGTAACCTTGCACTAACAAGAATTTTATAAGAATAATAATGTAGAATACTCCGCTTACATTTATTTTCATCAAAGCAATTCTTCATATTTTGTGTTTTTAAATGTTAGAGTTCAGATACAATGGGGGAGAGAGTAAATAATAGTCCTACTCAAATATTCAGATTCAAATACAATATTCTAGTATAAACATACAAAATATCCTACTCCAAATTGATTTCCTGGGGCAAATTACTTTTTTTAAGATACTGATGATGAATAAGAGACATTTATGAATCAATCCTTTGTAGTCATAAAAATGTTGGAGATGCTCTTTTGAATGCATTAACAAAACCTTTTGAATACAAAATAAACTGTAGTTTAGGTTATACATCTATTTTGCTACAGTCAGATATGAAATGTAGGAATAGGCAAGAATATTTTATTTATGTATGTCATAAAGTGAGGGAAATCATCATAAAGAATTTTAAAAAAAGATCCCCAGATCAATAACTCTCCCACTGTTTCTCCTCTCAAACCTGAATTGCTTTAGAGTGTCTGTTTTTGTCATTGCATGTTCCTTTTTGCAGAGCTAATAGCAGCTTGGGGGAGTAGGTAGTAGTGTTGGAGGGAGTAATTCAGAAACTCAGAGGGTTAAACACTTTTTTTCTTGGTCAATGTGACCTATTTAATTGGTTAAAATAACCTGATGGCACATCTAGCATTGTTCTTGATCTCAAAAATGGTCTTTTTGACGGGCTCCTGTGTTATCCCACAGTTAAATTCGGTGCTTGGCAGAATAAGTGTTCATTCTAAAGGTATTATAGCCAAGGAGAAAATGGGCAGGTACTCTCATTATTCAGTGGCAGAGTACTTACTTTCCAAGCAGAAGTTTAAAAGTTCACTTTGTATTAGCTAAAATGATCACTTAGCAAATACTCCAAAGGACCTTCTGCTTGGGACTCTAAAGACCTATTGCCAACCAAGTAGGACAATATGATACAAATTGACTTCCTTTAAAAAAAAAAAAGTTTCAACAAAATATAAAAGGAGTAGAAGGAGCAACAAAGAAGGAAAAGAGGGAAAAGAGAAAAAAAGAATAATTTCTTATTTTTTCAGCACAGATGCAAAATACCTTTTGTTCCTTCTTATTTACCAAACATGCAAAAGACCTCTTATTCTAAACTCAACAATAATGCACAGTATTTTTTATAATCATAAACAATTCTAATTGTCAAATCCCAAAGTTAAATTTTCATTTCTTTCAGTTTCTAGCAAGGAATCCTAAGTGGTTTCCAAGTATAAAAAAGATTAGACACAGTCTTTTCTTCAATCAAAGGAGTCAGTTTTGCCATTTCAGGCAATTACATTAGCTTCACCATCCATTTTTCCATTGTAGGGATTTGTAAATCCTTCCATTTCTGTACATACAAGAGTCTTGCTGCTATTGCTGCTTATACAAATAAGCGATCAGGAAACAATGTCAATAAATATCATAAGGATACAAACAACAAGTTACAGTCCTGCAGTCATAAGTGGGAGGAGGTGGTGATAGGTACGATGAGAAGACTAATAGTAATAATAATGAAGTCTTAGTAAGTAGTTTGACAGTGGTGAGGGAATTATTTTTTTAGCAGAGTGATGGCGTTTGGGAAAAAACTGTTATTGTGTCTAGTTGTCTTGGTGTGCAGTGCACTATAGCGTCGTTTTGAGGGTAGGAGTTGAAACAATTTATGTCTAGGATGCGAGGGGTCAGTAAATATTTTCACAGCCCTCTTTTTGACTCGTGCAGGGTACAGGTCCTCCATGGAAGGCAGGTTGGCAGTAATAGTTTTTTCTGCAGTTAGAATTGAAAAGGTCCCGTCTTCCATAGTCTATTTGCCATCAGATGAGGGAAAGGGCAGCCAGATGAGATTTTAATCCTGCAATAGTTTCAGACGGTGTGCTTATTAATAAAGATTTGTAACTTTTTAGGAATATATGGTACTATCCTATGGAATATAGCACCCGTAAATGCACCCCTTCTCTCCCCCCTTGTCAAATGAGTGCTACACTTGTTCTTGTTTAACAAATAGCTCCTATTGTCAACAGAGTCCAGAATTCCATTGTTGACTGTTCATAACTCTATTTCTGCGAAGAAGGTTTTTATAATCTCATGGATGCACAACCGTTTCGAATTTGTATTTCTTCATTACACTCTAGCAGTACAGTCTAAATTTGCTCTCCTCCGTTGGATGTTTTATTCAGGCACATTTGAACTACCACCCACCCACCCCTCAAACCCTCTCCCCTGTGGTTATTTCTATCCTGGAAGGATTTTATCTCTTAATTATGGCAAAGTATGTTTCTTTTTCTTTTACGATCCTGTAGTTCTGGAATGGCGAACCTATGGAATGTGTGCCACAGGTGGCACGCGGAGCTGTTTCTGTGGGCATGCGAGCTGTCGCCACTGTGCATGCGCACACGTCTCCTGCCAGCCAGCTGATTTTTGAGTCTCTGCCATGCATGCGGAAAACACATATGCATGCCCATCACACCTCTCCCCTCCCCTCCCCAGAATCTCTATGTGGCTGGATGCCAGGTAAGTACAGGGCTCGTGTAGAGGCTGTGGGAGGGCGAAAAATGGGCCTACCGGAAGTCCAGAAACAGGCTATTTCTGGCTTCTGGAGGGCCAGGGGAGGTTGTTTTCACCCTCCTACATGCACAGAAGCAAAATCCAAAATGGCAGTGCCCACGGAGACACCGAAGGAACCGGTTCTGTGATGTCATCGCGGAGTTACTACCTATTCTATAGAACCAAATAGAACCGGTAGGAACCCACCTCTGCTTCTAACTCTGTCTATTCTATTCCATTCCATTCCATTCCATTCCATTCTAATTCTAATTCTAATTCTAATTCTAATTCTAATTCTAATTCTAATTCTAATTCTAATTCTAATTCTAATT
>JANHFT010006811.1:2499-14086 GCA_032467955.1 Pseudoxenodon macrops | reverse complement strand
AGCATGACAGCACGGAGTGTTACCCTCCCACCAAAGTGATACCTATTTATCTACTCACATTTTCATGCTTTTCAATTGCTAGGTTGGCAGGAGGTAAGCTCCCATCCTCACCCCAATGTGCAATTGAAGACCTCTGGCATAGGGCATTTGAAGAGTTAGCATTTTTTTACGTATTCCACACTGAATGTGAGATCATCCGAGAAAATGCTATCGGTGGCTCCCAGTAAGTGCAGGGCAGTGAATAACTTTTAGTACAAAGTTTTACGGAATCCTTGGAATAATATCTGTAGGGAAAACTGGGTTTGTGTTCTTTTGTCACTGATTTTCCATGTGCTAACACTTCATATATCTAAATGCCCTGGATATTTAGTTTGTAGCTCTGTTTCATTGTTTATAACTTATTTTGATTGTAAACAAAACTTTTTCATGGGTATCTAATGGAGGTTACTAATCAGGTTTTTTTTAATAAAAAGGAATGTAAATGTCTCACAGGAATAGAAGCACGCTTCCTTTCATCTCGGCTGCTGAAGATTTATTTGGTTGGTTGATTTTTATCCCCCCGTCATCGGGATAAAACAGACCTAATAACTCTTTCCTTCCCCTATTTTCTCCACAACAACAGCCCTGTGAGGTGTGTTGGACTGAGAGAGGGTGACTGGCCCAAAGTCATGCAGTGGGCTTTCATGCCTAAAGCGGGACTACAACTCACAGTCTCCTGGTTTCTAAGCTGGCGCCTTAAATCACCAGACCCAATTTTCATGCAATTCATCCCAATTACCTGTAGAAGAAAGAGGCTGTAGCTCAAGGGGAGAATATAAGTTAAAAGTAGATATTTGGCTATTGGCCCACATTTTTAAAAGGCAGTGCTTTTCCCCCAACTAAGTAATCCAGAGCACTGAAAGCATATTTCAGAATTAATGGGGATCCATTGTGTCAGCAATTTTCTCCAGCTGAGAAAATGAATCACTGAAGGCTTTTAGCACTAAAGTAAAAGAGGTTGAGTCACATTTCGGTATTTAATGGGATAATCTTTTCTAGCAATTAAATTCAGATTTCATGCAAATACATTAGAAAAGAAAAACATTATAACACTAGCTTTTTTTCGTCTTCTTTTTTTTCTCCTGTTTCAAACTTTGATTATTCAGCATGCGGCTATATAATTCATATAATTTCCAGTTTATTTTTATTGTATTTTGTACCACTTCGAGCATGTTAATGATAACAGTGAATTTGCGCTTTTTGGTCTCATTCTCACCTAATAAAATGTGCTACGAGCAGTGAGTTCAAGCTCTTGACTAGTAATTACATAACATGGTTAAAAGCCCATTTTCAACCTAGGAATTCACTGTCAGTTTCAGTTATTTCTGGGATAGGTACAGAGTAGCTACAGCATTAAATGAGGATATAAATTGCCGGTGGAAGCCAACTGTAGCAAAGCTCTCGCAATTATATTTCAGGTTCATCTACCATCAGTTCCAGTTGGATAGGAAGGAGGTAATGCAGACTGTAAAAGAATACAGTCAGCTCAATTAGAAATGCTGCCTGCGGCATAAAATAGAACTGGTTTCCCATGCTGTGTTCCCAGAAAATGTATAGATAGGAACTCCACCGGAGAACAGTAATTTGGCCAGTGTCAAATGCACAATAGAAGGGCGGTCAGACACCCTCCCTCTAATAAAGGAGAATATTTATAGCTCAGAGTTGAAATGGTGCTCTCTGTGCTTGCTTGTTTTCGTGCAGACGTTTCATTACCCTAACTAGGCAATAGGAATAATAGGGGAATGGAATGGAACAGAACAGAACATGGAATGAAGAATAGAATAGAATATGGAATATAGAATAGAATACAATAGAATGAATAGAATATAGAATGAAGAATAGAACAGAACATGGAATGAAGAATACAATAGAATATGGAATGAAGAATAGAGCAGAACAGAACCTTGAAGGTCTTATAGTCCAGCTCAAGCAGGAGAACCTATACCATTTCAGACAAGCGACTGTCTAGCCCCGTGATGGCGAACCTATGGCACGCGTGCCAGAGGGGGGACACAAAGAGCCCTCGATGTGGGCTGTCAACAGCTGCTCTTCCAGTGTACATTAGCCAGCTGGTCTTTGTGCATGCCAGAGCGCCAGAAATCCTAAGACCAGCTGGCCAGCGCACACTGGGAACTGGAACGCCAGATGACCGGCTTGCGCATACGTTCCCGTTTCGACTAGCTGGTCTTCGGGTTCCCAAGCTCCAGCACACACGCATGTTCCCATTTCGGCACTCAGTGCCAAAAAGGTTCGCCATCACTGGTCTAGCCTCTTCTTAAAAACCTCCAGTGATGAAGCCCCCACGATTTCTGAAGGCAAACTATTCCACTGCTTAATTGTCCTCACTGTTAGAATTAAGTTTCTCTTTAATTCCAGGTTGCTTCTCTCTTTGATTAATTTCTGACCATTGTTTCTTGTCCTGCCCTCTGGTGCTTTGGAGAATAATTTGACCCCCCTCCTCTTTGTAGCAGCCCCTCAAATATTGGAATACTGCTATCATGTCACCCCCTAATTCTTCTTTTCTTTAGATTAGCCAGACACAAATCCTGCAACTGTTCTTCATACGTTTTAGTGTCCCCGGCCTTTGATCATCTTAGTTGCTCTTCTCTGAACATTTTTCTTTGCCTATCATTGATGATGTTACCTAGTTAGGGTAATGAAACATCTGCAAGAAAACAGGCACACTCAAGGGGGGGTGTATTTCTGCATTTTAGAGACAGGATTTTTTTTTAAATAATTAAATCTTCAGCTTATTTATTTTTTTCTCATAATCTTTGACACTATCCCATATGTCTGAATTTGTGCTGCAGAGTTCACCTATTGAAACAGAAAATCATGTGATTACTGCAAGTATATCTTAATTCAGGTATTATGGCAAAAATACCAGAACTTTGGCTCCCTTTAGTCTTCTGTGTATTGCTATTCTAGAATCTCTGTTCTAGCTTTAATCTGTCTTGTGTCTTATTACTTCCCTCATGCAGTTTATGCCATCCGAGAAGCAGCCACCAGCAACCTGAAGAAGCTTGTGGAGAAGTTTGGCAAGGACTGGGCCCATGCCACAATCATCCCCAAGGTGCTGGCCATGTCCAATGACCCAAACTACCTGCACCGCATGACTACGCTCTTCTGCATCAATGTGAGTTGGGGAAGGGAGTTGGGAGCAAGAAAACAAAGTGGGACCAAATAAGGGAATGTGGTTGTGAAGAGTCAGTGTATGAGATATGCTAGGTTAAGAATTGTCCTTATTCTGGGGTTTTCTGATTGGAGAGAAAAGTTGGCGTTAGGGAACTGAATCAAAAGAGCTGCAGGATGAGATCAGCATAAGCCAAGCTCCGAAACAGCAAACTTCTTAAATAATAAGAGCTGCTCAGATCCAGGTTGCACTGGGCCCTTGACCTACCTTCTTGGCTCTTCCTTTGCTAGGTGCTGTCAGAGGTCTGTGGGCAGGAAATCACCACCAAGCACATGCTTCCCACGGTATTGCGGATGGCCGGCGATGCGGTAGCAAATGTTCGCTTCAATGTAGCCAAGTCACTTCAAAAAATTGGACCAATCTTGGAT
The DNA here is from genome assembly GCA_032467955.1 of Pseudoxenodon macrops. Taxonomy (NCBI): domain Eukaryota; kingdom Metazoa; phylum Chordata; class Lepidosauria; order Squamata; family Pseudoxenodontidae; genus Pseudoxenodon; species Pseudoxenodon macrops. Next base: position 10,486 of record JANHFT010006811.1, on the reverse strand, counting down.
AATAGGTATGGGGAACAATGACTGTTGTTGATGCCATCCGGGTTTGGGGCTTATCGTGATCATTGGGGTGGAGGGGAAATGAAGGGAAGAGATAGTGGTTAGAATGCAGCATGGCAGGCTAAATTCTGGCCCACAGCCAGGAGTTCGATCCTGAGCGGCTCAAAGTTGACTCAGCCTTCCATCCTTCCGAGGTCAGTAAAATGAGGAGCCAGATTGTCAGGGGGCAATAGGCTGTAAACTGTTAAGAGAGGGCTATAAAGAACTGTGAAGCGGTATATAATGGTATATAATGGGTGCTATAATGGGAATACTGAGACTTTGGAGAACCTTAGATACAGGCCTTGTCTTCTGCCTACTTCTTCTCCCTCATTCCTTGCCTGTCTTTTTTTTTTTCCTCCAGCACCCTTCAGAACGAAGTGAAGCCAGTGCTAGAGAAACTCACCCAGGACCCTGATGTGGATGTCAAATACTTCGCCCAGGAGGCGCTGACTGGTGAGTGTGCTATCCCTAGTGTAGTCAAGCCTATTTCTTTCCTTCCTTCCTTCCTTCCCTTTCTCTCACTAGACCTCAATTCTTATCATGGACATAAATATAAACCTTCTGTTTTCTTAGGCTTCATCTTTGAATTTCTGTTTCCAAGGTGTCTTCAAGCTCACTTGGCATTTAGCCTGGTCTTTGAATGCACCTGGTGCTTTGTTTTTCCTGCTGTTAGCTGTTTCCAGCAGAAGTCTTCCAGGAGAGGTTTCTTGTTCAGCTCCTTTGTAACCACTTTAGAGAGGGAAATCTATAGGGTGCTTGTGATCTTGGGGCCTAACCTTGAGCAACGAGTATGCTAATTTTATCTGTAAGGACTACTTCCCCAAATTACCTCAAAGTCAGTCCCTTTGCAGCCAACCAAATGTTTGTGGCAAGTGCATAAGCAGAAGTTCAGGCAAGAGTTTCATAAAAGATGTGAATCTTCTCAAAAGTTCAAACCTCTGATATTTCAGGGTTGGCTTCCTTGGCCTCTTGGAGGAGCAGCATGCTTCCCGAAGGCGGAGGGAACTGTGTGCACAGTTACTCAGGATCCAGGGATTGAGGGCACGTTATATGTTCGAGATGATGTGGAAGTTGTGGCAGAAGGCCCCCACTTGCACCCAGTGAGCACCTAAACAGCTGGGGGTGTGTACAGTAGGAAACTCTGGGCTTGGAACTCCCCTTTTCAAATTAATGACAGCCTTTGTGAGTAACAGTCGAGTGGTGCAGTGGCCTGGAGGTGGAGCTCTCACCTGAACAATCAGGAGGCTGTGAGTTTGATCCTAGATAGAGGCAGGTATTTCTCTCTCTGGGCACACTGAGAATATATCTGCTGAACAACGCATTAGCGACAGGAAGGGCATCCGGCCATTAAAACACACTGCTAGCTCCATTCAGTTGCCCAGACTCCACCCCCGCAACGGATTATAGGGTCGTTAAATGACAACGGTGATGATTTGTGGCTAACAGTGTACAATGGGCACCGTACAACGGAATGTATAGCCGTTGATGACGTTGTTTATTAGCTTTCATAAACTCTGAACATTTAATACACTCTTTTCCTCTCTCTCTCTCTCTCTCCCATACAGTGTTGGCGTTAGCTTGAATCCGGGACCTGGCTCTGTTGTCTCTCCAACATGGATGCTGTTGGGCCAACCATTTTTTCCTCCCTTTTCCCTGCATGTGTATGACCAGCCCACCCATCTCCTATTGGATGTACATGATGGAATTAGGCCATGGCTGACTATTGTCCTCTCGGGAGCCCCACCTTCTCCTCCTCCTCCTCCTCCTCCTCCTCTTAGCTCCGTGATTTCAGAACCTTCTTGGGCAGCTGTGATATTTTCTCCCCTTCTCATAATAGTGAGGTTCAACTTACGGTTTTCTTCCCACCATCCAGGGGGAGGCCATAGGTGACATCCCTTCCCCCATCCAGTTCTGTGAAACTTATAAGAGAGACAGAACAGGGGAAGGGAGCAAGAATCTATTCGTTGAGGCCTCCTGTCACTTCTTGGTCACAGTTTGCATGGGAATCCCACCGCCATGCAGTGTCTTAACTGTGCATGATGCCCCCAGTTGAGCTTCCTCCCAATCCACGCTCGGCCTAGTCAGTCCCTTACCTTTTTTTTTTTTTTTTCTCCCCATCCCGATGATTAAAGCCGCCACCTTTTCTCCCTCCTACATGGCGTTGGAAGTATCAGTCAATGGAAATGTTTTCCTTCACTCAAAAACAAACCCAGCAGCGTCTTTTTTTGCCTCGGTTTTTGTTCCAGAGAAGGTAGAAGAGTAGTTTAAATCCTTGATTTAAAAAAATCTCTCGGTTTATCAGGCTTCGTAATAACGGCGTTTCCCCCGTTTCCCCTCTGCATGATTCTCTCCTGTGCCCTTTCTGTTCACGATACGTTTCCTTTCCCTGGCCTTTGCTGGAAGGAGGTAGCTATTGGGCGCAAGGGGATGTGTCTGTGGGGGTGTGGTGAGTGAGTGACAGGCAGACAGAAGGAAAGAAAGCTGTGGAGCAGTTGAGATGGGCTGAAGAGTAGGAAACCCAAGTGGGATGCTACCTCCAGGCTAAATTTAGTCCCATATTCCCACTGAACGTCCAAACGGGAACAGTTCTCAAATTCTGGTGGTGCAAAACTATTTAAAAAAAACCAACGCTCTTTGATGAAAGACACATCCGTTGGCAGGAGAAGAAGGGGACATTGGGTGGATTTCTCCAGCAGTGCTTGGAAGATGCCCATGGGCTCTTGATTGATGGGAGTGCTGATTTCTGTACTGTAGAGTGTCCTCCTCCCTTCCAGCTTTGCCTTTAGTGATGTCCCAATGCTTTCCTCCTTCGGCATCTTTTGAGTTCCTTGCTGAATTGCTTTCTCTTAACACCGGCCCTGGACATGTTGAAAGATGTGTGTATTCTAACCACTCATCCCCTAACACACAGACACACACACTCTCTCCCTCGCTCCATTATAGCAGAACGTCATTTTTAAAATGTCAGAATCTTTTGTGTGTATATGTATGTACACTTGTTTTATTATTATTTTTTTCTCCTCTCTCTCTCTCTTTCCGATTAATAAAATGCTCGATCGTTACTGAACAAGGCTGGTAAAGACTGAAGCTGGGTCAGTGAATCTTTTGAAACGAGGGTGCGGAGGAAAACCAGCGGCCATACAGATATTCCTGGTCTCTCAAGTCTTTTTCTTCAGTTCTAGCCAAGAGAGCCAAGAGCAAAATAGGAGGGTAGTATATACAGGTACCATGTTTCCCTGAAAATAAGACAGGGTCTTGGCCTTATTATCATCTTACTGTTTTTGAGGTGCAGGAGGCGGCGAGCGTGGTCACCTCACGGCTGCTGTTGTGTTTTTTTGGGGGGGGCTTATTTTCGCGCATGCGCTCAAAAGCCTGATTGGGCTTATTATCCGGGGAGATCTTATTTTCAGGGAAACCGGGTAGTCGTCAACTTATGACTGTAATTAGGCTTGCCAGTGTGTTGGTCGTTAAGTGAAACCATTGTTTGCTATACGGCAGGGGTATCCCTTTTGAAAGACTCTCTGCCAGGCCTTTGCTGAATGTGAACGAGAGGAATTCACATTCGTTTAATAAAAGGGGTTTTGTCGGGACCAGGATTCTGCTTCGTGCTTTTTGGGGAAGCCTAAGTCAGAACACTGCCTTGGAGAATAGCCGAGCTGCAATGGGAGCTGGATGAGGTCCTTCAGCTCGTGGAAAGATTTCAGTCACATCTTTTATGCCTCAAGTGCCTACATTCGTTTGTTTATTCTGCCTGCTTTTTCTATTCCAGTCATGCTTTTGGCAAACAAAAGAAGAAGAAGAAGAAACCCTGCAGTGTTTCATTCGTTCCATCGTTTGCCACATACCTTTTTATGTAGTCGGGTTTATCAGATTCTGTTGTTAAAATTAAAACAGTGCGCTAATAGCTAGGCTGGTGAGAAGGTGGGAGGGGAAGCAGGATTGACTCCTGAAGAAAAGGGCAGAGAATTTCTTTTCAATGGATGGGGCTTCCCAGTGAAAGTTAGTGTGCCATCCTTAACACTGTCTTGAATCCAACCAGTCCTGGTTGGTAATGGATCTTCCAACATTTTGCCCGGAACTGATTTGTACTTGCGGTTTTGTTCAGAATCTTATTTGTGATCCTTCAATGACTTAACATGGAGAACAAAGGTGTCAGGATCAACAGCCAGAATCCCGGGGGATGTTTTTTTTTTAATTCAAGAAATGACATATTAAAACAGGTTCCCACCACCCATTCCAGGTTTTGTTTTTCTAGAAGGGAAGGTGTAGGAGATTCGTGATGTCTTTATCCCACTTGCTTTATTTATAAATATACAAACAGCGTGTAATTCAAAGCAAGCAGACATTTTCTCAAGAGAAATACCCCACATCCACATATAGCCAGTTTTTCTTTTACTCATTCTAACTGCACAAGGTTTGTACTCTCACAATGCCTGAAATTTTTCCCTCTCGGGAGAATCTTAACCACCATTAAAACCAGCGTTTCTCCACCTGGGCCGCTTGAAGATGCGTGGACTTCAACTCCCAGAATTCCCCAACCAACGGGAATTCTTGGCATCGAAATCCACCCATCTTCAAGCAGCTCAGGTTGAGAAATACTGCATTAAAGGAACATTTCGGCCTCTTTTGAGAAGGACCACAACCTATCTTCTTAATTGTCTACTGATCATCTGCCACCGAAGGTCGAAAAACTGGAAAGGGTTATACGATTTGACCAGTATTTTGACTAGTGTTTTTGGTAACTGCCTAGCCCCCATCACCAAATCTGAAGCAGCAAGTATCCCCTTCCCCATGAATGTGTTTTCTGAGGTTGAAGTCAGAATACTCAACAGTTGTATTTTGGGTACCAGAGAGAGAGACCTAAAGCGTTTTCTTCCCTTTGAGTTTTTAAAAACTGCTCACTAACTCTCTTTACCTGAAAATAAACCCTCCTTCCAAAATAAGCTCTCCCCGAAAATATTTAAACGCATGTGCAGCCGGTCCCCGCCCATTTCATCTGGTTAGGGTTAGGGAGACAGAGCTGGAAATCAGGTAAGATGGCAAGAGGAGCCTCATTTTGCTCCACGCACCCCAAAATAAGACCTTCCCGAAAATAAGACCCAAGTAATTATTTCAGGGTTCAAAAAAATATAAGACGGGATCTTATTTTTGGGGAAATGCGGAATATATCTGGCCATCACTCTCGCCACCTGTATCTGGAGATGAGAGGCTAGTTTACAAGCTGTCCCATCGTATGAATAAGATTTTAGATGCCTCTTTTGATGAAGGAAACAGGTTTTGCTTTTAGAAAGCTTCACTGCCACGCCAGTTACTTTGATCATCCTGCTTTCTCTTCATTCAGTCCTGAAATGGTGATTCTGCTGAAATGACCGTCCTTTGTTCATCCTGTGCGATTGGCAGCCGCTAGGCTAATCAAGATTTTTTTTTTTTTTTTTGCATTGCGGAGAACATTGTGCCTCTCTCCAACGGGCTCTGATGACGGATTTACATCAGAGGATAGTTGTTCCTCACTCCTTCTCCAGGGGAGGCACTGCGGGTATCGAGATGATGAGAGAATTATTATCCCTGTCTATCATAGAATGCCTGGTGCCTCGTGGCTGTCTGCAGGGGCTTATGGCAATTGAAGTAACGGGGCAGGCGTTTGGTAGTGGGTGCCCCTGGTCTTCTAGATCAGGGGTCTCCAAATAAGACTTGTGGATTTCAACTCCCAGAATGCCTCAGCCAGCTTTGCTTTAAGACTTGTGGACTTCAACTCCCAGAATTCCTCAGCCAGCTTTGCTTTAAAATTGTGGTCCTCCAACTCCTAGAACTCTGGGAGTTGAAGTCCACAAGTCTTAAAGTTGCCAAAGTTGGACAGCCCTGTTCCAGATGATGGCTGAGATACACATAAGATGAGCCTCCACTCTACCTTCAAGTGGCAGGTTGAAATGTTCTCAGCTACGCTGAGAAAAGTATAAAAATGTCAGGGTGACCTCCCTTCCCCCAAAAGTGACTTAATTTTACATCTAGGCTATGCCGAACCTGATAACTAAACACATCTGCACTTGCGGGATACGTCAAAGCCGTAAGCTAACCAAACGGGTTGAATTCAGACAACGTAACTAAGCCATATTGCGATTATAGCTTAAGATTTACATGCTGGTCCACTTCAGCTGTTAAAAGTGGTGGGTAAACACAAGCTTTTAAAAAGTGATGTGCATTCTTTTTTCTTAAAATACACGTTCGTCCCCAAGCACAGTAGGATGTAAGACGTGGTAGGAGTTTGATGATGGCAGGAGAGGTTGATTCTCTAAATTCATTTCCCGTCTCCAAAATTTGTTATCTTAAGCAGCAGATACCTGTTTTATGCCCTCCTCCTGCACCACAATTAGTCTTGAGGTGCAAAGAGCAGGCAGCTTTTTAGCCCGAGTCCCCGCTTCTTGCAAAATACACAACGCTACCCACATTTTGCTGAAACACTCCACAGAGACGAGACCATCATTTTGAGACATCCTTATCCCATTAACCAAGTTTGGTTGCTAGTTGGAATTTGCTTTCTTGCACAATCCAACGTTTGGTTTTTAGTTAACGCGCACTGATAAAAGTTCCATTTTGTTCCCCCAGTAGGAAACCTGATCTGAAGTAAGAGAGATTGTGTCTCGCTTAAAATCGGCCACAAAAATTGAATGGAGAGAGTGAAGTCTTGTAGCCATCCAGACAGCAAAATATTCTTTTAAAGCTTTGGAAAAGTGGCTCTCCATCTTTCTAAACCAGGGGTCAGCAACCTGCGGCTCTGGAGCCGCATGTGGCTCTTTCACCCCCCCTGCTGCGGCTCCCTGTCACTCAAAATATGCATCACAACCGCCAATGTGCGACATCCGCCGACACGATTTATTGAGCTTTTCAAACCCCGGTAGGCCAACCATGGATAAATCCAAGAAAAGGAAAGTTTTGGAAGAAAACAAAATGTCTAATTCAACTCCATATGCTAGTTTTGTGGCCGCTGAAGAAATAGTCAGGCATGGGAAAGATTTTGTGGCTCCCTGTGTTTTCTTTTCTGTGGGAAAACGGGTCCAAATGGCTCTCTTGAGTGTTTAAGGTTGCCAACCCCTGTTCTAGATTAATTAATAGTAGTTAATTAGTTTTAGAAGCCTCTGCAGCTGAAAATCCAGACAATCCAAAATTGCTCCGTTTTGTTCAAAAAGTCCAGATTCTTCTCTTTTCATTGTCTGGGTCACCATCACCTGTTTCTCTAGCCTGAAGAACAGGGCACCTAAACCTTGGTAATGGAGCGAGTGTTGTTGTTTTTTCCTCCCAAGAAGCAAATTAGAAAGGTTAAAACGTACGTAGCTCCCCCCCAATCTCTCACTCCATACTTTGCACAAAGTTTAAAAAAAAAAAAGGTTGGTATAATTGATGTTTGGTGGTGTGGTCTTTAGAGGGTCACTTAAAAGCAGAAGGAAGAGATTGTCCTATCCATTCTAGTGAAAGGCCACTCTCTTGCTTTTCAATGAGGTAATTATCAGTGGCTATTATTCACCCCCGGGACATTATGAAGACTGGGATAATGGTAGTCCGGGTACAGTATGTTGCTTCTTGGTGATCTTCACAAATGGAAAACATTTCAGGAACAGTGGGAGCTTTTGCTGGTAATGTGACCAAGACACAAAAGTTTGTTTGTTTTTAAGGACGAAAGCGATGCAAGGTTCCTCGTGATTTATCTTTAAAAGTAGCATTGACCATGTCAGGAATGTAACCCATGCTAACTTGGAAGGTGAACAGGTTTTCCTTGATAGCAGACAAAACCGTATTTTCTGATTAAATAATGTCATGGACATAAACCTTCATCTCAAAGAACCTCCTTCAAAATAACTCATAGCATATATATATATACGGGTGCCTGTATGTAGGTATTTTGTTGTTCGGGTTCTTTCCCGTGTAGAATCAAAGGTGCCATTAGCACAACGTT